>JAYDZE010537728.1:0-14954 GCA_034509125.1 Monilaria moniliformis
ATATTGATGATGCAGTTATTGTAGTTACGATGATTTTGAATTAACATGTTAGTTGTATTTATAATTACGATAATTTTTGAATTCTTAAGAATGGATTTTTGTTAAGATTATGAGAAATATAGGGAATAATGATAGTGCAGATTTAGAGGAGTTATTACTTCACATAAAACGCGAACAACCCAAAATAAAACACCAGTACAAATTCGAAAATATATTTCATCATAACATTGAATTTAAATCATTACAACGTTGAATGTAAATCATCATAGCATTAGATGTATATAATTACAACACAAACTACGGAAAAAATGGACACAATCCATAAATTTCGCTAACTTCCGAAAATAAATATTTCTGTGTGACAATTATACCCTATAATGATTTGTTAATGCTTCTATAATGATACACGGATTTTTTAAACCATGGCCATCCAATTTCAAATCTAATGAATTATATTTGGTCTTAGTTATGCACCAAGAGTATGGCTTGAGTTTAATGCACACCTATATATAATTATTTAAATTTTAACTATATTAAATACATAGATACGGTTCGCTCGCCTCGAAATTCCGACTAGTTGGTGAATGGTTGTATAACAAAAAAACAATTGCGTTGAAATATATACTATTATTCTTAGAGTCTTATTATATGTTTGAGATACTGAAGCTGCCAACAGTTTATATGTCAACTTATATATATATATGCTATAATGATTATAGATGGTTTGAAACGATAACCATGAAATATCGATTAATAAATTATTAACTGATTTGATATTAATTTAATATGTACGAAACAATTTAAACATTTTAATATCAATTTTATTTCGACTCCTGCTATTATAATAGTCAAAACGAAATTTCAGAAATTGGTCTGAAAAAACTATCAAATCATTTGAATTCCCACAATTGGTAAGTTGTTGAAAGCTGGACAAATACAAGTAGATATGAACAACTAAAGTAACGTTTTCCGTACAAGATTAATAGTAAATACAACATTCGCACGACAATCTTGTAAGGAACTTATTTTTAGATTAGTATAATTTTGGGTCCAAAGTATTAATTAGTTTATTCTATGTGTTAGGTTTAAATGATAAGATATAATTGATAAAATATTTAATTTAATTAAATATTTGATTTGCATGATTAAGTCCGTATCATGTAACTTGGTTAGCATCCTTATCACTTAATTGAATGATTAGAGCTGATTATTAATCATCTTCCACTCTATATATAAATTTTCAAAAATACCATCACAAAAAAATATTATTTTATTTGTCCTCAAATTTGTGTATTTTTTGCATAATTGTAAAATGAATCCTTTTTTAGTCACAATCCTTTAATTTGTCATATAACACAATCCGTTAATTCAAACACAAAATTAAATCATTCAAATCCAACCCTTTTTATTTTATTATTATATTTATCTCATCCGCCAAATCAAAAGCTTCTTATATATACTCCACTTTTACAGTATTTACGAATTGAAAACGAATCTCGGTCCAAATTTATGTTTGATTCAATGTTTCGACTCATATGATTTCTTGAAATATTAAATAAAAATGACGTGTAAATATCTATTTTTGCTTCTAAAACCAAATAATGTCATTTGAACGGGGTTAAATCTATGAGGTCTGTTTTTATAATTACCTAATTAAATTGTAGTGTAGACTTGGCACTTCGATAATATTTTCAAATGTAATGATAGAATTTATCTCGATTTTTAGATATTTTCTTAATTCTATTACATTTTTTGAAATTTATCAATTTTATTGTAATATTTAATAATTGTATCAATTATATCTCATCTTTTAAATTTATCAATTCTATCTTAATTTTTCCAACTTGTATCAATTTTGTCATCGGAATTTCACCCCAACGGTTGAGTTGTGAGGCGATGTATCGGATGATAACTTATTATTTTACTCCGAGAAATAAATTGATTATGAGGATACTGGTATTTCACTTCAATTTTTATTTTTTAAAAATAATTATCTCAAAAACGATTGATAAACTTGATTCAAGTTGGAAAATTGGGAACAAAATTGATAAATTGAAAAGATTAGGATACAATTGATATAATTACTAAAGAGTTAGATAAAATTAATATATTTTAAAAGTTAGATTTAATAAAATCACTAAAACTTGGGATAAATTCGATCATTAACCCTATTTTTTTTATATCTAAAATTGTACTTTATCTGAAATAAAACGTAGATCTCGAGTTCTCCGACACCTCAGCAATTTTCAGTTAGAGCTTAAATACAAACAAACTTATGGTAAGCAGTATTATTAAATATATTTAGTAACTTTAAAAAAAATCTCAAAAGAGTAACTTTTAATTTGGAAATGATTTAGTACCTTTCATTAAACACCAAATAATAAATTGAGGATTCGATCTTTTGCTTTTTTTATGCAATTTTTTATGTCTTCAATGAAAGATGAAACAGTAAGATTTGAACTTACATCTCTTTATTTATAAAAAATAATCTTTACTGCATGGATATTCCTAAAGAGACTTTATGTACATTTTATATATTACAAACACTAGCTATTTTCATAATTAAATATTTGGGATCTTTATTAATTAATTAAGGTATAGAGTGCATCGGTGGAAAATAGGTATCAAATGAAGAAAATTGTTCGGCGCTAGCAAAATAAATCTATATATGCACGACATATGTGTTCCTAGAATTTACTGAACCAATGTGATAGAGAGACACAACTCGAGTTGATTTAGGTGAATCGGGACTCAGTTAAGAAAATATAAATATATTATTGAGGCCGGTGGGACCTGAGAGAGAGAGAGAGAGAGAGTATTCTGGCAGTAAAGGCATTTTTGGCTTATGATTGTAAATTTCTAATTGAGTTGAGCCCCCAGCGAATCATGGCTTTTCTATCTCTAATCCTTGGCTAGTTAAGCTTTCTCCCTCTATAAATATCCTGCCCTAGTTCTCCATTTTTCACCCTTCCCCTCATCACAAGCATCACTGCAACATATACATACATCCATGAGCGTATGATAGCCATGGTTGAAGAAGTCGACCATGACAACAGCTTGTTGTGGAACGATGATCAATCGTGGGCGTTTCCAGTTCTACCCGTTGAAGACAATGACGGGAAGATACTGATAGACAGCGGCAAGATATTGACGGACGCTGGCCTCGCGGAGCAACAGCCGGAGAGGGTGAATGAGGGCGTAGACAAGGGGAAGAAGAGGAGCGTGGTGGTGGGGAACGGCAGCGGCGAGTCTGATGATCACGAACTGCATATATGGACGGAGAGAGAGAGGAGAAAGAAGATGAGGAATATGTTTGCTAGCCTTCATGCTTTGATCCCTCACCTCCATCCCAGGGTAACTCATTTTACTTCATTACATTTCTTCATAAACTTTCCTATATTCTCTCTCTCTCTCTCTCTCTTTCTCTCTCTCTCAAATGATTATTTACACTAAATTGTGTTGGTTTAAGGAAGAATCTTTTAATTGAAGTCGACTCTTGTCTGCCAAAAATCAACAATCCAACATAAATAGTGGATTTTTGTTTGCCTATTTTGGCAAGACATACATAAATGATACTGAATGTTATGCCATCATCAATTCCTTTTAATAGTAACTCTCATCCGGTTTCAATGCAACAGAAGTGTTGAGGAAAAAAAGAAAAAAAACTTTCTGGACATCCTCAGTTTCTCATAACCCTCCAACATCATTTTTTCTGAATAGCTTCTTCTTTTAGATTTTATACAAATTACTTTTCCTATAACTTAAACCATTTTTTTTTTAATTTTACGAACAATCACCAACAAACTATCTAACAAAGCTAGAAGGCTAACATACTTTTATGTACATAAAACAATAAAGTGAATAATTTTAATTTTACAATATATATACATATATTATCTGGTGAACTTGTTTTTGCTGCAGTTGATTCACAATTTTTCCCTAGTCTCGATGGATTTGGTATTTTTACGTCCCTCATCATTAATGGATATCATGTGCATATATAAAATGGATAACTGTCATTTATATCATAACTTTTCATTGACTTCTGGTCAATTTCATAACTTTTGAAACTAGAACATAAAATCGCAACTTTCAACATTTTCTCAATTATCTCACAGACCAAAATTCCAGTGAAATTGGTGGTGACGTGTCGGCCGGAATTCAATGAAAAGTTATGGTTTAAATGACAATTATCTCAACGACATCGTTTTGAAGAACAAACGTTTTGTCCACGTCGGAAATTCCGGCTGAGACGTCACTACCAATTTCACTAGAATTTTGATATATGAGATAATTGAGAAAATGTCAAAAGTTATGATTTTATGTTCCAATTTTAAAACTTATGAGATTAAACATAAGTCAACAAAAAGTTATTATTTAAATAGCAATTATTCATATATAAAAATAGTATTAAGTGTGAAACATAAAAAAGACGAAGTAGCAACTAGAAGCACAAGTTCCATTTTTTTGACTAATTAAAAGATAGGATCTAAATAAATAATCTTATAATTTCATTCATTCACAAAACTTAAAATCACAAAAGTAAAATAAAATAAAATGACGAGAACATCAAATCATTAAAATATGTGTTGAAATTTGGATCCATGCAGGCAGACAAATCCACCATAGTTGATGAAGCAGTGATCCACATCAAGACGCTGCAGCTAACTCTCGACAATCTTGAAAAGCAGAAGGAGGAGAAACTCAAAGGCGCAAATGCTAATCTCACCGGCTGTGACATTCCTAGCATCCGTGGCCAATCCCGAGAGGCATTTATGGCGGAGCAGGGATCCACAAGCCAGCAACCTCCTGTCACTCTAGCAAGCCTGAATGCTAGTTTCACAACATGGAGTTGTCCAAATGTAGTGGTGAATGTATGTGGGGTTGATGCCCATATCAATATTGTTTGCAGCCCGACAAAGCCCGGGATGATGACTTATCTTGTGTTTATGATGGGCAAGTACAACCTCGACCTCGTCTCCGCTCACGTCTCCTCCGATCCCACCACGCGCATCTACATGGTTCATGTTCGTGTAAGACATTTTTTCTTGCTCCTATGACTTATGAATTTGAATAGTTTTTATCATGTATAAAATAATTCTTATCTTACATCGATTGTATAAATTGTAAACTATTCCAAGAAACTTAGGTAACGCTTGGTAGGTAAGAAATGAATGAATGTAGGAAATGTCATTTATAATCTAATGAGAATGTTGATTCCAAATGAAATGACGATTCCTCCAAAAATTTCGTACCAAACAAAATAATGAAATGTAGGTAGGAATGATCATTTCATTCCCACCTCCATTTCTTTTTACCAAGTAGGACCTTAAGCTTTTATATATAATTATACGAACGGTATATAATATAAAAAAATGAATGTACGTTACATATGTCAATATAAAAAAATTTAGGTGTGATTTTGCTATATCTACGACTGATGAACTAGGGTTTTTGATGGTGAAAACAAGAATATTTACAAAATCATCTTGCGATTCTTTTTCATGAAAGTTTTTTTTTGGTGTGTGTGTGTGTGATTTGATTATATATATTTAGTGTTCGATTCAAGTATATGTATTTTACATAAATTGATTGATGAATGTACCAGGCAAATGGAGTTCCGCAGCAGTTCCCTGAGGCGGCATCATTTCTTGTGGAAGAAACCTACAAGCAAGTTGCAGCTGAGCTCATGCTTTGGATTAATTCCTAAATTTGTTTTTCTGGAGACTATTGAATTTCAAGAAAGGAATTTCGAATCCTTAACTATATTTCATGCTTGTTGAGAAGTAGCAAGGTTTATCTTCGAATTTGATGCTTAGATTTAGCCAGTAGTTTATGTAGTGAATCAATCTCTTAGTTGACGTCTCGTCTTTAAATTCTAAGAATTAATATTTATGGTGGCCAAATTTGAAGCTTCAAGTTTTCCATGTCAAAGAGATAGATATCATGATTCATCGGTGTTTTATGTACGTGGCATACCATAAATATTAGCCCTCCAAAACTTTAGATATGCGAACCAGGGATTATTATTTATTTGAAATCTTTAACTCTAACACCAATTGAGATCCATGCTATCAAATTAGTAGACTTGTTTGAATCCATGGTATCTTTAAATCCTTGAGCCATGAAGAAGAAGGAAAAAAAGAAATTAAGAAAAACCCTATTGTTTAAGCCTCTTTAGCTTTAAACTGATACATTTGGGATCCATATCGTTCTAATTATATTCAATGATTATATTCTAGTGATTGTCTCAAACTGATATATTTCGGTTCAAAGTACACCTTGTGAAACACTTGTATAAACATGAGGAAAAGAAAAAAAAACAAGGAAACCAACATGCTGATTGTTTAATACTCCATCCGCCCCACACTTTTTATTTTAATTTATTCCAATCAAATTGATTCTATTTGAGAAAAAATAAGGAAAATTATATACAATTAACACATCTACTTTATTCTATCGATCTCTCTTAACACATATATCTACTTTATTCTTTTTCTACTTAAACACTCTAAATAAAAGCTCTTAAAATCTCGTATATTTGATACATCTTGGTTGGGGTGAAATCTTTAATTGTAGCATCCATAAATCTCTGTTCTCTTAAATATTTTGATACCACAAATAATCTTTTGATGGCATAATTTAACTATATGATTTGGAAGGCATGGGCATTTGAAAATATATAAGAAAAATATTCGAGTAATTCTTATATATCGATGGCATTATGATTATATTGAAAACCCAAGAATTGGATAATTCAAAAGAGATACTGGGCCGCTACACTAGAGCCCTATAATAAAATGACTGCGACATGTTTGTGGGATGTCTATAATTTTATTTGTTTATTGGTAAATCATTTTTATTTGTAAAATCCTTCCATATAAAAATTTATAAAATCGAGATAAGCAGAAAACGTCTGAATATAATGAAAATATTTGGTTTCCAAATTTTACTTATATAATAGATGTAGTGAGCTCAATTGGAAACAATAAAAATCGATCAATGGAAATTTATAACTCAGAAAAAAAAAAGTGAAGAAGAAGAATAGGAATAAAAGGAAAAATATTATATTGCTCTACTGATGGTTCTAGTAAAGAATGTATCACTGTCTTAAGGTATAGGGTTTCTTTTCTTTACTTTTTTTCGATTTATGGGATGCCTTGATATAATAGATGTCTTTCTTTCTATATGACCACAAGATGGCATCCACAAATCCAAAAAACATCCACAGCCCCTCTGAGATTCCATTTGTGTGGTCTTCTTCATCAAACATGTTACCCTACCACATTCATATATATCTACCTCTCACTATTTATATAGTATATGCATTTCCAAAAAGTTCACTTTCTGCATATAACCTGAGCCCATCTATCAAATCATTAACCATACTCATAAATAATTAGGCATTTCAATCAACTAGGCACACTTTTTATAAGATTATTAATAATCACTTGACACTCATGACACTCATAACTCAGAGCACTAATTTTTTCCTTTACATAACACTATTCACGAGTCTCATATCTTATTTTTTTTATTCTTTCTTATTTCATATATTTTGCATTTATGTATATTTATATATCGTAATTAAATTCACGTAAAAATAATTAAAAATATGAATTTCATAAAAATTACATAATTGAAATAAAAAAATTACATAATTGAAAAAAAACTACAACTACATTAAAAAAAAAAAGTCACAATTTCTCCTTGAGACCTTTCAGAACCTGGAGGTGCTTTTGTAATTTCTCATCATTCATTTGTTGTAGGCTTTGATACAAATCCCACAACACTGACTCAGTTCGTGTTTTCAAGTGCTGCTTAAATATCCTTGAGATCATCCGCTATCACATTGCTTGTTGTTGATGCCTTCCCCTTCGCATTGTGTCCAATCAGATGGCTCCTACTCGGCTCCACACCAACATAAAATCCCGCCGTCGCTCGGAATGAGGTCAGCCTTACCGTTGTTGGAGAATTGGTCGTCGGAGCTGTGCTTCGTTCTCTTCGGTTTGACTCCACTGCTCGCCCACTTTTTGCAGTGACGAACCTTCTCCCAAGTCTTCACGTACTTGAAAGGTTTCTTGTTCTCCTCCTCATAGGTACATCGTCTCTTTTAGAATATCTTTCTCATTTGCGCTGTTTTTCCATCCCATCATGACTCCAAGTTGTTGTAGAGGGCGCAAAATATTTGGATTTCTGAATTTACCCTATCGTAATTAGCTCGAAGCATATGAGTCTTGCGCTGCGGGGCGCCTTCAGAGCGTACCTCGTTGTACCTTTCGGTAATTTTCTCCTAAAAAGCCCTTACTTTTTTTTGGTTGGCAACGATTGGATTTTCGCTGATATGCACATGCACTTCGAAAATCTGCATGGTTTCTTCCACAGTGTATGAAACTCGTACATCGTGCGTGGAAATCTCCACTTCATTGGAAAATTGGATGTTGTTGAGACCACGGGGAGACGAAGACCTTTGGAAGGGAGTTGATGTGTGTGTCGGTTTATAAGACATTCCAAATGAGGATAGATTGTTTGGATCGAAGGGTAGATTATTTAGATTGAAGCCTTTTGATATAAATGGATGTTGGAATTATATGTTAGAATCCGACATAGTGGTATGGAAAAATAATAGAAGAAATTGAGAATAATGAGAGAATTTTGGAAGAAAAATAATAAGAAATTGAATGAGAAGATGATTTTGAGGTGTGAATGAAGTGAGATATTTGTAGGAATGAATGAGATTTAAAAAAAAACGGAAAATAGTCGTTACCAAATGGTAAAAAAAAGAAAAAGACTTATAAAAAATTCGATTTTCTGTAAAAAAAATTAATAACGGCTTTTCCGGATTCCATGCGCGCTGCCAGCGCGTGCGCAGCAAACGCCTCACGATTGCCCGAGACGACTGCATGTGCTACACATTGGCGTGACATGCATCTCGTGAAACGGCAGACGATGCGTGCCATCATGGCATGCGCCTCCCCTTCAACGCAACACGCCTGCAGTCCGCGCTCGCAGGGCCGTGCTTCTCGGTGGTCAATTGCTGATGCTATAGAAAAGAATAGTTACAACTTACTATTTCCAAAGATCTAAAAGTGCGATGTACGATCATTCATAGCCTTTACCTTCTATATTAAAATTAAAGAAGGCATATGGCAGCTTTTTTTGTCACTAAAATTTATATAACTTCCCATTAAGATTTTCAATAAGATATGTATATGATGATGTTAATAATGTATTTAACGTAGACTAATGGAGTTACATTCCAAGGATCATAAAAAAATAAAACAAAAGAAAAAGTATTATTCATAAAAAAAAGGTTTCACATTTTTAATAATATAGTGTACCTCCTCCAATTGTATTTGTTTGCTGATATGTCATTGTTGGTAATAGACAATTGTGGCAGTCTGTGGTCAAAGGATGTTGAACCATCAGTTTTATTGCCTCTCACATTTATATGATGTCTCATGTCCCTTGCTCTACCTTACCTCAAATCATTGTCTTGTTCTTAAAGGCCCACCATTCAAATTCATTCAATTTCCAGCAAGTATCATTACATCTTACCTTAATTTTAACAAACAATCCACGTGGCATGACAACCCCAGCTGTACAATTTATGGCCGGGATTTGGAAAATTTTGAAATAGACCAAATTCATTCTAATACTTGTCCTATTTTTAGGTCACACATGCATGCCATTGCCAGCGCCATATAACATTGTGGTGACGTCATGTGTCAGAGGTGTGAACTTTAGGGTTGCCATCAGGATAGTATTCTCACTGTTCCACTACTATAGTTTTACGAAAGAAATAGATGTTGACATGTTTCGGAATTTGTCTGTATATTATATAAAAAGAAGTTGAATTAGGCCATGATAGTATGTCAAACTTAAAAAGTTATTCATGGGTTTCCAGTTGAAAAATGGAGAGAGAAAAGTTGAAGGTTTGTTTTGTAGATATCACCATAGAATTAGAGTAAAGTGTATTAATATATAAGTTGAACAGAATAGTTTCGCCGGAAAACAATCTTAATTACAAAATCCACACATTAGATTTCTTATGTACGGCTATCTGGTGCATCTTACAAACTCTCTTGATCTATTTCTCTTCATATCAATTTTTCTAAAGCTTTTGCAATTTACCTCTCCGATTTCAAAAATTAAGAGGACTTTTTATCCTCTAATGAAAGAAAAAAAGAAGGGCCCCCCCGGGGGGGGTCAAAAAAGGACGACGTCGCTCCCGGCAAAATCATCCGTTTTTACGATGTAAGCATCGGGCCACGAGTTCCGCAGCAACTTGAGCAGCATCTGCGCTTTACGTTTCGCCCTCTCCGTACAATCGCTCTGCACCAGCAGCAGCAGCTGCGTCAGCACGCCGGCTGTCACGGCGTCGCGCTGCGCCCTCTCCGACGCCGAGCAGAGCGACAGCAGTGCCCCAGCCGCGTACTCCGTCGCGCGGCCGGAGATCTTCAGTATGATCTTCACCAGTAGCGGCACCGTCAGCGCGTGTGACTCGAACGCCGCGCAGCCGGACGGAATCCGGCAGAGGAGCTCCACGGTCGCCAGCGCTCTCTCCGAGTCGCACTTCTCGAATTCCGCCAGCCTGTCAATCAGCGCGTCCACCGCCCCCGCCGCCACCGCCTTGCCTCTGTGCTGCTTCACCAGACACAGCGCGAACAGCGCCTTGATCCCGATCTTCAACCCGCGCGGGTGAATGAAAGGAAAATTCAAAATCCCGACGACGCCGTAGAATACTCCGTCGGCGCCGCTGATCTCCGCCCGAAGCTCCGGCGAGCGGATTACCGCCACGATGTTCTCGATAACCGCAGCTGAATTAACCCTAACGTCGATCGACGAATGAAACAGTAAATTCACCAGAAATCCGACCCGCTCCGAATCCGAAGCGACGCGCACGCACTCTTCTTCCGTTAGGGCTAACACCGACAGCACCGCGAGCGAGTCGTGGCGCAAATCCGAGCCTACATCCGCGAACGCGATCGACATCATAACCTCACAAGCGTTGTTCGCGGCGATAACGATCCTGTTCTTATCGGATTCGCGCGCGAGCGATTTCAATCTCCTCACCGCGGAAACTCTCGCGTTGTAGGGACCGGAAACAGCTTGCCGCAGCAAAGTCCGAATGACAACCGGGTCGGCCGGTTGCTTGGGAGTGGGGATCCGCTCGATTCCAAAAGAGCGGTTGGCGACGCACCAATCCTGGATGAGACGGCGGAGGGTGTGGTTGGGAATGAGAGTGAAATCCGTGAGCGGTACCCGTGTAACAGGGCAGGTGGTATTGCCGGTGGCCACCCACGCCTCTATGCTTGAGCGGTCGTACGTTTGACCGGTAGAAACGGTAACCGGGTCGCGCATCAACTCCAGCGAGATCGGGCACCGGAAATGGTGAGGAATCTGCAGCGAGATATCCAACGGCTCTAAACTAAAGCTTGCAGGCATGTTAATTGGATTGGTTTCGTCGTCGTCTTCTTCTGTGGTTGAGTGTTTTGAAAAAATATAGAATAATGAGAAATGGATAGTATTGGAGGGACAGGAAGTGAGAGAATGAATGAAGATTTTTCTGCAAATTCTCTTCTAGTTTGCTGGGGGAGTGGTGGATTTATATAGGAAATGGGAACAGAGGGACAGTTATATTCTGACGGATTTGTACCATTATGTAATGCCTCTCCTCCTTCACACGTGTGGTTAATGGGTTATGTTGTTAACCATGGTTGGGTTATTGGTCAAAGGGAATGTGAGTGTGAGTGTGATCGGAGGCATTTTGTCATTGTTTTGGACTTGTTTTCTTTTGACGTGTGTATCCACAATTCCACATCATAGTTTGGATAATAGTAATTAGTAGGAATAATATCTATATATGTGATCTCAATGCTACTTTGTAATTTGTTTAATAGAATCCCTGCCTAGTCCCTCCTATGATATATTGTGCTGTACCTTTCATTAAGATTGATTAAGCATATAAATTTGATGGCGATATTCTACTGAAATTTGACCCTCTTGTGTTGTGGTCAACTTTTGTAATTAAGTAAAGATGTTCTCATTGTCGTTCAATATAATTTGGATTCTTTTAAGTTATTGAATTGTGTTTGAGTATTCTTGTCCGGATTGTACCTTTTATATGCATCAAAGCTATAACTGAATATGAGGAAACAATTATATATCCAAATAAGAAATGGATTAATAGTATTTTATATCCTCGACTTTCAACGTATTTTAAGAAATGTCTCTAAATTTCGTTTTTACATCAAATGTACTCAACTTTTAACATTTTCTATAAAATATCCTGCTATACAAAATCGAGCGATGGAAAGTTGATTCATCTCGTTGTACGACGTTTGTTTCAAAAAATAAGAAAGATAATAGTGTTTTGTGTCCCAAACTTTTAGCATATTCTTGAAAATATCTCAAACTTATTGTATATTCGAGAAAGAGTCCTTGATTTTAAAGAAATGAAGAAAGATTTGGAAAAATACTATTAACCCTTCTTATTTTTTGCTAAAATGACATCATTGCATATGTTATAGTGAAATTTTTATATAGCATAACATTTTATGAAATAATTAAAAATTGGGAACATTTGATAAAAATAAAAATTGAATCATTTTCTAAAATACACTGAAAATTGAAAAATTAAAATACTATTAACTCCCATTCATGATTTCTTCAACATCAAATTATGATATTGGCGTTTAGGACATACAATTGTCTTATTCAATCATTTATAGAATCCATGTTGCTGTTAAGTGAACTATACATGCTACACATATACATTTTGCATTTTGCTGATTGTCTCACTTTTTTATCTTTAAATTTTTTATGAGCTGGAAACTAATTTTAAATTATTATTTTTTATGTGCTCACATAGTCGAATTTCTCGAATGATCTACAACGCCCATGGACTATAAAATTTACACTCTTAGGTGGTTGATGATTGATTTTACAATCCATTCTGAAATACTTGGTATATGACTATATGATTGTGAATTTTATAAATGCAAACCCGATAATGTATGCTCTTGAAATTGAAAGATGGAACACTTTTTTCTTCTTTTTTTGTGTGGCAAATGGTAAGATGAAATACTTATGCATGAATAAATCTATATCTATTTATTGTGCATAAATGAAGGCCACAAATATGATGCACATAATCGAGTACAATATATAAATATTGATTTGAGCGCAATCTCGAAACTCAATTATAATTATTAATTATAAATGTGGAAATTTGAAGGATAATAGTGGTTCTTTTCATTAACGCATCGACCTTCGTGAATAGGTTGGTCACACGACCATAGAGTTTAGCTGAGTAAGTTGGGAAGATTCTGGAGTTATTCTGTGCAGTGTTTGGGGTCTGCACTTGACTGCTGTTGCAGGAAGTGACAAACGGTCAACGGTCAAAGATGAATAGAGGAATGTGCGGGCCGACAGGTTGTCATCTTTTCTCTATGTTATTTTCATTTCATAATATTGTATTATTGCTTATGGATAAACATAAGTGTAGAAAATAATTAATTAAGCTAAATTAAGTAGAGGGTTCCCTATGCTCTAGTCTCTGTCAATTAATATTGATTCTATATCTCCGTCTATTATCCAAATACGAAAAGTGGTAGATATAGAGGTGTCATTTCGGTTTATTATTTCTATTTGTTAAAATCGAATCATATGATATGTACATTTTTTTAGAAAAACAAAAAATTGAACCGAATTGAATTATTCGAATATATCAAACCGATATTACCAATTTTTTTAATAATTAAATTTAACCGAACTGAAAAACCAAACAAAAAATGAAAAACCCGAAAATCCAAAATAATTTATTTTTTAAAAACCCAAAAAATAAAAATAATTTTTAGAATATTAATAAATATATTATATATTAATATTTTTATTCGGTTTTGTTCGATTTTTAAAAATTTAAATCAAATTGAATCGAAAAAACCGAACCAAATTTCGAATTTGATTTGAATCGGTTCAGTTATTTGGTTTTTTCGGATATCTTGCTCATTCTTAGTAGATAAATTAGAGTATATGGCATATTGCATATATTTTAGTTAAATTTATTAAACTTTAATTAATTCATAACACTTGGGCCGAGTTTGAAAGATATGATAAGGGCAGGATAAGATAAAAACACATGGTCCAACAATAGTAATAAGTTGTTTTATAGACATGATAAAATTCATCTCAGCCCGTCGGGCCAAGATAATTTAAACGCGGCCCGCTATGATTTTGCTCAATACGACGTTGTTTCAGAGTAATAAGTGAGATACATAATCGTACCATTTTATTACCATTAAACACTGTTTGTGCCCGATTGTCTTGCTCTGTGCTCTCTCTCTTTCTCATCTCTCTACTCTATACTCTCTACTCTCCCTCTTGTCGATGTAACTCTCTCTATCTCTATTCTCACTCTTTCTGTCTCCCGTCGATGCAACTCTCTCTCTTTTTATTGTCTACTCACTCTCTCTCCCGTCGGCGACTTCTAGAATGGCAGTCGGCGGTAGTGCATGTGTCAGGAAGTGAGCGCTAGTGCAGTATGGTCTTTCTCCACTGTGCCGGCTCGCTTGATTTTAGGCAGTGATGATGTTGGTTTGTTTGTTCTTGCCGATATACGTTGTGGGATGGTGTGTTATCCTTCGATTTGGGGCGGATTCGAGGCAGTGATAATGTTGGTTTTTCCATATCTAAGCCTCCTCTACTCCGAAATTTTGAAATGTTCGGTTTGTGTTGTTGTTCGGATTCGACAAGGGTTTGAGATAGATATGAGGTAGTGATGACGTAGGATTTCCAGATCAGAGCCTCTTCAACTCCAAAAATTAGGGTTCGAAATGTTCAGATTCCGGGTTCTTGTCTAGATTCAGGGTGTGTTTAGGGGTGATAATCGGTTTCCGGTAATCCGGGAAAACCGGTACCGAACCGGTACCGGACCGGGAACCGGTTTCCCG
>JAYDZE010537739.1:0-14953 GCA_034509125.1 Monilaria moniliformis
TCAGCCGCACCAGCGGCTGATCGCCCGGCTGTGGTCCGGCGTTCCCTCCCCCAACCCAGCCCCAACCAGGCGGCCGCTACATCCGGCGGAAATGGGGGCAGCGTTAACGCTGCCCTAAACCACTGACTCCAAACCTCCAACAGTGGAAGAGACATGGACTAATAAATGGGGACCGCTAATATCAGTCTTTAGTATAAGCAATATTTTGGAATGAGGCATGGACTAATGAATTTGAAATGTTTTGAATTTATACAATGGTCACTATTTCTATTTTTTTTGCATTCAAGTCCTCATATATATATATATATATATATATATATATATATATATATACTATTTTATTTATTTTATTTTTATAAAAGAACCACTAAACTAATATAGAAATCAAAATCCTTATTGTCTATTCAATTTTGGGCATGATCTTTATATAGAATTTAGGGTTTAGTGAGAGGGAGAGAGAGAAAGTTTATTTTTATAAAAGAACACACTTTTCTTATTCTTTGATTGATTGATAGTTAGTTTTATTGTTTTTATTTTGTACTTTAGCAAACAATGAAGCAAAAAAATATTTATGTTGAATTTTATTTTCCCACGTTCAATAAAAAGAAAAGAGAAAGATACAAAAATTAAAAGTTCAGGCATGTTTTATTGTACCTACCGTCTATTATGAGTTGTGATAATTAATAGTATGAATCATCTCATAAAATGTATAATAGGAAACAATATTCATATAATTTTGATAGAATTTTGAAAAACTTGTTGATACTCTAACATTCAATGTCATGAGTATACTAATATATATTTCACATTCATTTCAAAATATAAATATCAGATAACTATGAATTAACACCCTTTCCATTTCACATTTTTGTAATTAGGCTTTTAGCAAAAAAATTAAACATCTGTTAAACAGTTGTTTAAATTGAAAGCAAATTGAACCGGTCAGTTTTCTCTTTTATGTAAATCATGTTCGACTTTTCAATCCATTTCATTTAATAGTATATCATATATTTAATTGATGTGAAGTCCATGTATATATAATGTATCAATATATAGAAAGTGGATCATTATTTTCACATAATAGCTAGATGAATATTTGTATTTTTATTTGCATAAAAAGATTTAAAATTTAGCTAATTGCTTTCATAATATTCGTAGATCTTATTTGGTGAAACATTTATAATTTAAATATATGGGTTAATTGCTACTAAAATCACTCGATTTTCTCTCCTATTACTTTTCACTATTTGTTTTGTTTGAAATTTCTTCATTTCAATTTTAATTCAAGAATTGGAGAAATATATATAAACAAACCGCAAAATCGAGTAAACAATAATGAAAAAACACCCACGTGATGGCATGCGCACCTTCTGCATCATGATTAAGCTCATTAATTATTATTCTTTTTCATACTTGTTTTTTTTCCTTTTAAATGCAGATTATATCTTTGTCCTTGTCTAAAAATGCTTAAACCAATCATGGACAAATTTAAACAAAGAGTTTAAATATTAAATATATCATTAATGTTATTCTAATTGTGATTTTTTTAAAATTTCATAATATGTCATATAATTTTATTTATTATTTTATGAATATTTTTATTATTATTTACAATGATCGACAGTTAAAATAAAATTACAATAATAATTTTGTATTCCTTTATAATTATGTATATTTATATATTGAGTACGTTTTATTTTGAGTTGTGTAACAATAGCCCAAATAAAATTAATGAAGTGAATCTTCATGCTTTGTAGAATTGCAAAATGCATATTTTGAGTTGCCTATAGCCCAAATAACCATTAATAAGGCAATGAAAATTTGCATGTATGCATTGTGCAAGAGAAAGAGTTAACTAAAATTAAATAATAGCCCAATAAGCCGAAATAATAGCCCATTAGATTTAACTAAAATTAAATAATAGGCTATTGTGTGCCATGTCTCAACCACTCGTCTTTCTCATCAGCGCCGCTAGTCTTCTTCTTCGCGAAATTCCTCAATAGCCAATGGCGGATCTAGAAATTAATCATCGTGGGGTCAGATGATATAATAACTATAATATTTAAAAAATATTTTTTTTTACAAAAATAAATTACAATTTAAATAGCACTATCTTCTGTTGTGCGCGATAACTGGCTTCTGCGAGTATCCATATTCTGAAAACAACTCAAAATTCTTTCATTAGAAATAGTCGTAAACATTTCTCTCTCGTTGTATACCATGAAGATGTCGTTCAACCAATCATCTCCCATCTTATTTCACAACTCTGACTTGACAAATTTCATTGTAGAAAACACTCTTTCAACAGAGGCTGTTGCTACAGGTAGGGCTGCTTAATCGGTCGGTTCGGTTAATAACCGAACCGAATTGTCGGTTAACTGATTAAATTTTGCATAAAATTAAAAACCGACCGAAACCGATATAGAATCGGTTAGGACACTAACCAATCGGTTATAACCGATCGGTTAGTCGGTTAACCGATAACAACCGAAATAAAAAATTTAAACTAAGTTTATAAAATTTACTCATGATTAGTGGGGCTTTTGGAAAGCCCACTAAACAGCTTTCATTATTCGCCTTCGCCCCTCTTTTATAAGAGTAGTCACCTTCCCCCATTCGTATATGTAACCGATGTGGGACGAGGAGAAATTTGTGCAATAAAGTGGCTGGCCACTCTTTTTATAAGAGAGTTCTCCATCTACACATCTCCTCTGCAGTCGATGTGGGATGAGGAGTCTCTTACTAAAAAAACAAATTCTGCTTTCAGTGAGAATCGAACCTGTGTTCTCCAGGTTTCGAAATAAGCACTCCACCCATCCACCAATTGAGCTACCAGCATTTCTTGTTTAATTGATGAATAAGATTAAATATATTATTATCTAAATCGATTTTTTTCGGTTCTTCGGTTATAACCGATCGGTTATCGGTTATAACCGATAACCGAAGTTTTACTTACATACTTACCGGAACCGAACTGAAACCGAAACCGAAAATATCGGTTATCGGTTAACCGATAACCGAACTTATTCGGTTCGGTTATCGGTTAACCGATAACCAACTAACCGAATTATCACCCCTAGCTACAAGTAAAAGTAAGACTAATTTAATCAACTGATAAACCAGTGGAAAAATCTTATCTTTCATCACTTCAACCATCTTGTTTGAAAGACTTCCCAAATCTGCAACATTGAAAAAACGCGTATCTCTTCTTGCATCGCTCACAAAAGTTTGAAGTTGTTGAGGTAACACTATAAGCTCCATGGTTGAGAAGTCTTCCGGATAAAGGGTGGCAAGATGAACAAGTTTATCGACATTAAAATCAGAGAAACGATTTCTTGAATCAAGACATGCCATACAATCAAGTAAGATTGTGCTGGACTCTGAAAAACGATTTCCCATTTCTTGAATAATTGAATCAACAACCTAATTAAACAAAAAATTAAATTAAGTTACAATTAATTTAAAAGTTTCAATAAATAATAACGTAAATTCTCGAATTACCTGGCAAAATATTTCAAAATATTCTCAATATGCAATATTTCAAAATATTAAATATTGCAAGTCTTCTTTCACGCCTACCTATCAGATTTATTGCATTCAAAATATTCTGATCTCTATATTGCAAGGCACAAGGTAATGGATCAATCATATCCAACAAATGTTTCATCAACATCATGATAAACACAAAATCATAACTTTCCACTTTTGAAGCAAACCTTTACATGTCCCACTTTATTCTGGATCAACTCCATCATTGAATAAGCACTCAAGTACTTTGACTATTGAAGGCCACATAGATGCAAGACAAACTATAGTTGTATAATGAGATCCCCATCGAGTGTCACCCGGTCTATGCAAAGAAGATTCTTGATTTAGACCTCTACCTGAACTGATTTCCCATTTCTCAATCCTATCAACCATTCTATCATATTCATTTTGTCGTAGTTTATCTGCCCTTTTGCAAGAAGATCCACATATTGTAACAATCGGGCTTAGATAACTGAAAAAATCAGAAACATGTCAATTTGCCTTGCACACCGCCACACATACTAATTGAAGTTTATGGGCAAAACAATGGACATACCATGCCAATGGATTTTCTTTTAAAATAAGTGCTTTCAATCCATTAAATTCACCTCTCATATTTGAAGCCCCATCATATCCCTGACCTCTCAATCTTGACAAAGATAATCCCAACTTAGAAAATACAAAGTCAATTGCAGTTTTCAAACATATTGATGAAGTCTCTTTAACATGAACTAAAGATAAAAATCTTTCTATTATCTCTCCATCTTTATTCACATATCTAATAACAATAGCCATTTGCTCTTTCACTGAGCAATCTCGAGACTCATCAACCATTATGAAAACAATTCTTCTCCAAGTTCCTTTAATATTTCAAGTGTGGTTTCAACCGCACATGCATTAACCATTTCCTTCTGAATTGATGGGGCAATCATTTGATTATTTCCTGGAGCATTTCAATACAACCTGACCAACTTCATCATTCCTTAAACTATACCAGTGTAACAATTCTAGAAAGTTACCTCTATTTGTGGAAGTTGATGACTCATCATGTCCTCTAAAAGCCAAACCTTGCTTCAAAAGGAAACGAATAACATCAAAAGTTGCAGTCAAACGAATCCGATATTCCTTCTCTTGTCTTGCACTAGTTCTACCAACAACAAAAGTCACACTCTGCTTTTGATTTACAAAATTTTCATATTCAATTCGAGCTTTATGGTGCGAACTGCCAGTTCACCCAATATGAGTTCTAAATCTTTCATTAGCCTTTTTCCAATTAGAGAAACCACCACTAACAAAGGCTTCATCTCTTGGGGCTAAATAACCGCGCTTGAAAAGAAAACACCAAAAGCAATATGCAACATCTTTTGACATACTATATTCAAGCCGAACATAGTCTTTAAACCAAACATCTCTAAAACCTCTATTATCTTTACCATATTTCGTTTTTGGAAAATCATGAACTTTTGGTTGACAAGGACCTTTGGATACATATTCTCTACGAATACGATCTCGAATATACACATCAAAACTATCAATAGGCTTTCGTAATCCGGGATCGGCAACAATCTCATTTTCATCAATTTCATTCTCAACCGAATCAACTGCCACATTATTTTTCAATTGTTGTGGTTCTTGTTCAACACTAGCATTTGAAGAACCAATAGAAATTCGAGGTCTTTTCAAAAGAAACTTATCCATTAACCTAAAAATACAAGTAACACGATCAATATTTTTTACGATAATAACTTGAAATTAAATTCATAAAAAATGGACGTAGCAAACTGGAAAATTGTCAACTTGAAAATTTGGGGGTTTACTGAAAAAACCCTTAAAATATATTTATACAGCATTAATATAAATATATAAAACAGAACAAGAAATATATTACCAATATGCTGTAAAATATTTTTGTTTTAAGGTGCAATCCATGACATTTTTATTGGTACTTGTTCTTGAATAAAAAAAATGTAAGTTCAAATCTGTTGTGCAAATATGTCCAAGATTTGTAGAGTTTGCATTATATATTACCATGCATTTTTTGGATTATCATCTTCAGTATGCAGTTTTGATCCATACCGACCATTGGTTGGTTAAATCGATCTCATGATTCGAGCTCGAATTTTGATAGTTTCAAGATTCAAAATAAAATATGTATAACTATAAACTATTGACGCCACATAGTGTTATGGAATTCAGGGTACTTAGGGTAGTGGTATGAGGTATCATTATTTTAAATTGAATTGTCAATTTGTCATGATTGGCAATTTGGCATTACTCATTACATAAGCTGTCAACAATTGAAACTTGGAGTACCTTAATTTATTATTTCAATTTCCAACACTTTCGTTTTCTTCAAAATCTCAAAACAATTAATGTGGCTATTCCATTAACTTCTCGTTTCCTTTTCAAAATTGAATTCGTAGATAGCAATACATTCTTTAACCATGAAGCCACAACTTACCTCTTCGGCGTCGCCTAGCCTCTACTGAGTCTGCTCCGTCTCTCGTCTCACTGTCTCAGTCTCTTGCCGACGTCATCGCGTCGCCACCGAGTAATTCGTTTTGTTTCGTTTCTGTTTTTTTTAACTCTGTTTCGTCTCTATTGTATATGTGAAGCATATGTATGGCTGAAAACCTAAATTAATAAGAAAAGATGGGCTGGAAATTTTAAGTATGGGCTGAAATTTGTAGTTAATAACACAACAAGTTAAGGTCCAATAAATCCAATTAAAAAAAAAGTTGAAGTTGTGCAGGGAAGGCAGCGTCGTTGCCCCTGCCCTGCAGATTGTTCGCCGCCTCTGGTTGGAATGAAGGGGCGGAGGCTCGGAAGCCGTGGGGTCGGCGGCCAATGGAAGGCATTTTCCGGCGGTTCTCCGAGGCCGGCGGTGGGGTTAACCGACCCCACCTAAATACGCCGTTGTCAATAGCCTCAAGCATCATTTATATTAATATATGCAGCCGCTGCCTCCTATACAGGCGATTCTCCGGCCGCCAATCGCGACGGTGATGCCAGCTATATCCTCCGGCATGTTGGTTGTAGCCTCCTAGCTATTGGCTGAGAACGTAGTTCTGATTCTTCTCCTCCCACTAGGCTAGATAGCCTTGAATTTTATTTTTCATGTATCATATGTATGTAACTGCTGGCCACAGTAAGAACACATAGTTATACTTCTCATCGCGATCCTTTTTGCGATTTCGGCCGCTGAAGCCTTTGCACGATTACTGCATTTGTTTTGTTAAAATGTCGTTGGTTTTCTACAGATTACTGCGTTTGGTTTTGGCTAAATTCTGAGAGAGGTATTCGGGACGGTGATGAATAATTTATGAGTCCCTTTCTTATTCCAAACAATAAACCTAGTCTGATATCAACTTGAAAAGTATTCGAGACTTTTTTGGCTATACTTTGTTCTGCTTTATTCTCTCTTTATCTCTCTCCATTCTTTCTGTGTATTTGTTCACATTTTTCTTCGTCTAGATTTTGTGTTGGGTGGAATTTTATGTAAAGATTCGGCATTTTGCAGATAACTACATTTGGTTTGGGCTAAATGCTGAGAAAATCGGGACGGTAGAATGTGTGCAAATGATACAGCTCTGGGCAATGCATCTGCAGCTTTTGATTTGAATCAAGATTGTAGTTTTTGTGGGACAGAATTGTCACTGCCCAGCTTTAGTGCACAGGGCTCGAGATGAACATGTTGACCATGCTTTTGCAGTAAATGTTTTAAACAATGGTCAATTTTGTATTAACTAATGGATAATTAACTTTTTTGTCAGTAAAATTAAAGTGTGATGGAGTTTTCAATAGTCATTTATCATTCTAACACTCTCTTGGATAAAACTATGAACCACTGGTCCATGGTATATGCAACAACATTTTAAGCCATATATCACGAAAGGTTTGGCTTAAAAATTATCATATAATGTCTGAGATTGTGTTATTATAGTTTATGCATAAGTTTATGAGACTGGGCGGGAAAAGGGCAATGCCATAAATAAGTTAACATTGGTGCTTTTTAATATATATATATATATATATAGCTATAGATATGTGACTGCTATTTAATTTAAGTATCTTGCTGAAAGATATATGGACTAAATTAGGATATTGAACTTTAATCAATTAAAGTTAGATCGTTAATTAATTAATACAGATAAAATAATACAAGTTCATGGGCAACATATATATTTATCTATTGTAGAGATATTAGATAGAAGTTTTGGATTAGTTCAACAATTCAATATGTTTAGAACGTAAGAACGTGACAACACTTCTTTTGTCAGAAAAAATATCATGTTCAATCATTAAATTCTTAGCTAGGGATGTCAATTTAGTCCTGCTAGGAAATTGTTCTTGCTAGAGAAGTCAATTTAGTCTGAAACTCATTGGTTGAACCGGATTAACTTGGCAACCTAATAGGGTTAGGGCTAAAAAATTATAATCCGAAAAAGGCCCACCCGAATAACCCTAAATCGAATAGCCCGCAACCTGAAGGGTTGGCCTGAAAATAGTCTGAGCCCATAGGGTTGACCCGAAAATTAGTTAATTCTCATTATTTAGTTTTCAAACTTCATTACTTTAATTTTTTCAAAGTTTTGAATGTTAGATAATAAGAATTTTTTTTTCAAATGTAATTTAATATTCAAAACTTATATTTATTATTTTACTTTTTTATATTTTACTATTACATTTAATATAAAATATTTAGATTCAAAATTTAAAATTTGATAATCATCTATGAAAAATGTATGTTCTTACTTCTATAAAAGTTATATATTAATTTTGAGTTGAAATGACATTCATTGATAGATATAATTTTTACTAGAAGTATATAATTATCAACATTAATATATTATTAATATATAATTATAATTTTTTAGCTCAATGGGTTAGCCCAGAAATCGATAATTTAGGGTTAGGGTTGAGAATTTCTAACCCGAAAAAATCAGAGCACGGATGACCCGTAACTGAATAGCCCAACAACGCAATAGGATTGGCCAGAACCCGAGCGAGTTGGCTCGATTGACATCTCTAGTTTATGCATTAGATTGGCATGCACGTGTATACCGAAAGTAGTGGATTTATCTACAGATTGTTAGGATTCGATTAAACTGTGGAAATCAAACTACAAAACAAGTATGTATTTCTTCTATTGTGTGATTAAATGCTCAACACATAAATTCAATTATGAATTTAGATCTTATTCATGTATGTATTTTCCGATACGTATCATTAGATGGCGAAAGCAATTTCTAACAGTGGTATCAGAGTCTGAGGCTCGATTCGTATTTATTTGTGAATTAATTTTAAAAATTTAATTTGCGGGTCCGGGGGTTTTTGTTTCGAGTAGGGTTGACATGCTTGGGCCGCGATTTATGCTCTAGGCTCGGTCCCTTCGTTTTCCTTGGCTCGGTCCAATTTTGTTGTGGGTCTGGGAGATGGGCTCGGCCCCTTATGGCAACTGGGCTCTGTGTTCCTATAGCTGGGCTGCGCTATTGTTACTTAATTAATGGTTAATCTAATAGCCCATACATGGGCTGTAATGTTTATTAAAAAAACTACTATTAATTTAGAATTGATAATTTGAGTCCCATTTATAGAAATTAATTTGTTAATTAGATTAATTAATCTAATTATAGTATTTTTATTTTTGAAACAATAATATTAAATATATTTTAATATTATTTTAGAATTACTATTGAATGTATATTTATATTAATTTAGAATTAATATAAAATTCTGAATTATATTATTAATTTAGGATTTATAATATAAATCACAATTACATAAAATTAATTTATTATATGGATTAATAAATTGTGATTTATTATACTTATTCTTGAAATAATAATAGTAAATGTATGTTTAATATCAATTTCAATTAATGTTAAATATATAATTATATTAATCTAGAATTAATTTAAATTATTAAATTGACATTTAATTGGAGAATAAAATATTAATTTGATTAGTTTATTTTATTCATTGAGTATTGTTTGATTTTCTATGTAATAAGTATGCAATTTGATTTTATGTTTATTATTTAACTATAGTAGTTAGAGACCGCTTTTATGTTTGGGTAGGCTTCGTCCAATATATGTAGTCCGCGTTACTATTTATTGGAAAGTGACGCCTAATATGTGTGGTCCACATTTCTTATGTCTGGGTAGGCGGCACCTAGTAATTGTTTTGGAATTTGATATTGGATATTAAATTGAGCAATTAGTATCACACAATTTGTTCCCACTAAATATAAGTCTTGGTTTGAAACCAAATGCGTAGTCCATCACAGTTGTTTGATATGCCTAATTTTTACGCCAAAGTATTTACTCTAAATCCACGAGTTTTACGCCAAAGTATTTACTCTAAATCCACGAGGCCAAGGATTACTCATATTTGCATGATTAACATTGTGTGATGGGGTTGATTTATTTAAATTATTTTGACACGCCAAAGCGACCAAAATAGTTTATGGATGCGGATTAGTTGAATTAATAAACCAAGATTGCAAATTTGTTGTTGCAATTAGCTTTGATGTCTACCTCGTGATATTATTGTAGTTATCAGCCAAAGTAGATAATGCAATAATATAGACTTGGATATTGGACTATTATGATTTATATTGATAATAATCTGTATTTTATGTTTGGGTCATAAAATATGTTAAAGAGCTAATTAATACAATAAACTCTTGTTTGATTAGTGATACAAATGTGATCTTTGTTTGCTATTTCTAATTTGCTTTTTCGTTATTTTTCTGTTCAGTTTGAATGTTGACCTTTCTTTTAATTCTTTGATGGAAACACACAACTCATGGTATTCTGCAAACAGTTTAAAAGCAATTGAAGTTTTCTCCAAGACAACATTTGTGGTAAATTCGAATGAGTTGAAAAATTCATCGACTAATATCCTAGGCACGTTTATAGCAGGCACATCCAGCAACCATTCAAAACCAATATCATGAAAATACTTAAAGAATTCTTCACACCCAAAGTATTTAAAGTAGAGAGAAAAAGAAGTTGCCCAGCCCGATACTCTTGACCGAGTCGAGCTGATACCTTTCCGGCGACCATGGGATCGGGGCAACTTTGGATCCGGCCAATCAAATCAAGGTCTAGCTACAATCTCTGCTTGCGGAACTTCTTCGCTTTGTTTTGGGCAGAGTCTGCCAAGGACACCTCAACTTTAGAGTCTGAAGTCGCCTCCTCTGAAAATGTGGAATCAAAGCTTCTTTCTTCATCTTCTTCCTCCGAAGGTTGTGTCTCTGTTGAATCTAAGGATTCCTCCTAAGTTTGGCCTCTCTTCTTCGATTCTTTTGGAAAAATTAGTTGCATATGAGCTTTTCCATTCCTCGCTCGCTTCGTTTCTCTCTGTGCTGGGCTCGCCTGCTCTTGCTCTTTTTGTGCTCGGGCTGGTGTACGGCTCTTTCAGGTGGACTGGACTCCTTTTCCGCCCGTGCTTCATTCTTTTTCTTATCTTTCCGACTGGCCTTCTTATCCGAGCTTGGCATCAGAGAGAGCTTCGATGTGTTCTCCGGCTTTTCTCTGCCTTCTTCTTACTTTATTGTCTTGGCGACATTTTCTCTTTGTTATGAGGTTTTTCTCTTTTGGTTTGAATTTGTAGAGGCAATTCAAAAGTGTTTTTTCTCTTTCGGTCTTTGTGTGTGCAAGTGAACTAGAGAAATGGGGGAACGACCATTTAAAGGCTGAAAATTAGGACGCCATATGGCAGGCTTGTTGGCTGTTTGCATGAGTCAAGGCTGCAATTGCACTCTATCTTTTTCGGGATCTAGGCGTATCTTTTTTCCCAGCCGTTGATCTCTTGCGTGATTTGGCAGATTAGGCTTTTTTGTGGTCATGATTTGATTTTCTTTTTGAACTCCTCCTCCAGCCTCCAACGACTCTTTTGCTCTGCCACGTGTCCACCGCTGCTTAAGAATACAAAAACGCACAAAATAAAATGAACGAAAAAAATAAAAGATACTAAAAGCAAATAATAAGAAAAATAAGAAAATTAACTACTATTTACAAAAACTTCCCTCGGTGTCCTATGCTGTTCTTGATTGGGATGTGTTGGCCGGCCAGCGTAAGGCACCCGAGTCTCCTTGATCCTCATACTAAGGAATGGGGTGTGTATAGCGGAATTTCTTCCACCATACAGGTTTCAGCTGCCCTTAAGAAATGCTTCAATCTTTGACCATTATTCACAAATGATTTTGCTTCCTCTTCCATCCCTTGAATCACTATGGCTCTATTTGTGCTTATCCCAATGACAACATACGGTCTCTTCCATTTAGACTTCAGCTTTCTAGACATTAGCCTTAACCTGGATTGAAATATAGGAACACTAATTGGGCAATTTGAAGCTCCTTTTTTAGAATATTTTTCTCATGCCACATCACCATCTTATCTTTGTACCACGCCGAAGTGTCATAAGCCTCTAAGCGTATTTCCTCCAGTTCTTGAAGTTGTAGCTTCCTTTGTTCCTCACACTTGCTTGTTTTCATGTTAACTTGTTGAACAACCCACTATGCCTTGTGCTCTAGCTCGACAGGTAGGTGACACATCTTCCCAAACACCAAGCGATAAGGTGACATTCCAATCGGTGTCTTATATGTTGTTCGGTATGCCGAAAGCGCATCATCGAGCTTCATACTCTAATCTTTTCTTGAGACTCTTAGAGTCTTCTCAATGATGTTTTTGATCTCCCGATTTGATACTTTGGCTTCACTCTTCACCTGGGGGTGGTATGGACTAGACAGTCTGTGGTGCACTCCATATTTTTTAGTAGACCTTCAATCTGCTTGTTGCAAAAGCGTGTTCCTTGATCGTTGATCACCACACGTGGAATTCCGTATCGGCTGAAAATGGTAGACTTGAGGAATATTGACACCTCATTTGCCTCATTAGTTATGGTTGCCTTTGCTTCCACCCATTTTGATACGTAGCCCACGAGCAGAATGTAGCTATTCCCATAGGAACTTGGGAATGGTCCCATGAAATCCATTCCCCAAACGTCGAACACGTCGTAGACTATTACGGGCATTTGGGGCATCTCGTCTCTCTTGGAAATTCCCTCCATCATTTGGCATTTCTCATATTTCTTGCAGAATATATGTGCGTCACGGTGTAGACTGGGCCAATAGAACCCACTATCTAATATTTTTTGTGCTGTTTTCTGGCTCCAAAATATCCTCTGCATGCATAAGAATGATAGTGCTCTAGCACACTTCTTCGTTCGCTCTCCGGAACACATCTCCGTATTATCTGATCCACCCCACCTTCCATAGATAAGGGTCATCCCATAAGTAGTACTTGCTCTCACTTTTCAGCTTCATTTTTTTGGCACTGTTGAGAAGTTCGATAGGTGGAAACTGGCCAGTTGACAAGTAGTTTACCGAGTCCGCGTACCATGGCACCCATATCGCATTCTCCTTTTCTGGGCTTCTCTTGATTTGCTCGCCTGCTTTATCTCTTAAGTTCTCTTCAATGATAGCATATAAGTGTTCTTCAGGGAAGGCTTCCATCATGGGTTGCCCATCTTCATTGTCCACCAGCCTACTAAGGTAATCCGCCTCCTTATTTTCGGCTCCCTTCTTATCCTTGATTTCCACATCAAAATCTTGTAATAGCAACACCCACCGTATCAGTCTAGGTTTTGATTCCTTCTTCCCAGCAAGTATTTGAATATACAAGAAGAAGCTTAAGCCCACCAAGCTAAAAAAATCTTATTTTCATTTGTATGACATTGTCAGTCATTGTGCAAAAGCCCCTATCATCACAATGAAACATATGAATATAATTGTCTCAAAATTTCGAACTCGAATACATAGCACCTACCAAAATAAATTTTTGTGTCCGCCATTGGTGGTTGTGATGTGGAAAAGCATAACATATTGAAGGTGCATCCATTGAGATGCTGAAGAAGATGGCATGTGATTAGTAGAATTTTTAGGTTGAAATCTTTGAATACATGGAACAATTTATAATTTTTAATGAAATGCTCGATAGGAAAATTTCTTAACCTAGTGTATCATTAAAAAATTTATAGATATACAATTTGTATTCATTAATTTCATATTTGTTAGAAGATTGAGAATGTAATATTTTTGGCACCAACGTAGAAATGATACCAATTATTAGCAATCAAAATTTGTAGAGTTTGGCAAAATGAGAATGTGAATTTTGTATTGTTTGGCAATTTTTCGCCACTTATTATAATTTGTTTCTTAAATAATTAATTAGATTTAAAATTATTTTTTTTATTTCGAAAACTTTAGCGAGCACACCAGTGCTTAAATATTTTTATAATTTTAAATGCTGCATTAGCGAGCACAAACCATCTTGCTCGCTAGAAGAAAAACATTTTTTAAAAAGTAAAAATACAAAAGTCAATCCGCTAATACTTGTGCTCGTCAAATTCCAACCAAAATTCAATACGGCGAGCATAGACGGTGCTCATCAATTTCAAAATTTTGCGAGCAGTTATGCTTGCCATGTTCCTCGCGAACTTGGTCGCACCTTCGCAATTTGGAAAGCGAGGTGTTCGCGAGCACATCGTCGATGCTCGCAACTGTGTGAACGCCAGTACTTGCAACATTTTGCAAAAGAAATATTGAGCACCTTGGTGGTCGCGAATAGTGCGCTGTTTTTTTGTAGTAAATATACACTACTGAAATGCCATCATTTTGCTTAATATTAAAACACGATAAAGTACATATAATTTGCTCAAAAGACTATAATTCTTACACGCAAATGCACATTTTTCTAGAGTTTTATATTCCATGCTTTCTAAATTAGTGTCATATGTTGTCAAAATAACTAAATAATTTGCAATTTGATTAAGGATAAAATAAAAAATTAATTTAACATCACTTTGTTATAAAATTATGAAATGTGATATCTACAAACTTTATATTCAAATACTTATTCAAAAATAAATAACCTAGAAATTAATCAATTGAGCCGTTCATAAATTTATTTCAACTTATATCGAACTCTAAAAGTTGCACCTGAGACTGTGACCGACTCACCTATATACATTAAATCAATTTGAGCATGAATTAAATTCCATTTATTGTTCTTTTTGTGTCACTTAATAACTAATGCGAGCATGCACAGCGGCAGCTTTTAACGCGAGCCGCCCGCCCATGCCCCAAGCCGCCCGTTGTTGCAGGGCAGGGAGCCGCCGGCTCGAGCCCCGCCCCCACGCGCCTGTGTCGTGCACGCGCGGGCCGCGCCCTATCGTGTCGTGCGTGCGTGACACACGCCAGGCGCGCGATTGTGCGTCAACAAATCTTTTTTTAATTCTTTTTTTATTTAGCCATTAAGTTATTAAAATATTTATAAAAAATAGCCGTTGCAAACGACTACTTTTTTAATTTTATATATATATATATATATATTTCTTCTATCTATAAATATCACAC
>JAYDZE010537750.1:0-14953 GCA_034509125.1 Monilaria moniliformis
GCCAAACTCTGAATGGGCCGAGGTCTGTTGTTGAGGCCCATTTAGGTTGGGCCTGGCTGCTCGGATATATCCTATCAGTGTTGTTCGGTTCCGCTCAGATGAAAAAAGTGATTCTGCTCGTGGATGTGTTTTCATGCGCGACTCAAGTGTGAGATTTTTTATATTTTCCTGATTTTTGTTTAGATAGCAAAGTTGTGATCCTGCTGAGTTGTACGTCATTTCTGTGTTGGATGGTTGGAATTTAGTCGGCTTATGGGAAGTTTTGACGTTTTGGCGACTAGGTCTTGCATAGAATTGGGGATTTTAGTACCGGTTGAAGTGATCTGTGTGCAGATTATGGTGATCTTTGTTGCATTTAGCGATTGTCATGTGTTTGGTTCTTAATTTTGTGAGAATACAGTGATTCATGCATAGTTATAGACGTGGTGGGTGAAAGGGACTTTTAGTTTCGTCACAATTTTTTGGTGTTCTGGATGGCTTGATTAATCGGACAAGTGACAGTATTCGGGTACATCGTGGTTCTTGTATATGATAGTCAAGTTGTAAATTTGTTGATAAAAGTAGCGACAAAGTAAGTGTTGCCTGGTGAGATGTCATCTGCATCTTCTAAACAACCTCCTCTTCCTCCTGATGATCCTCAGGATTCATCACCGCCATCACTGAAAAATTCCCCTCCCCCAATCCCATCTCCTTCTTCACTGCCCGAGCCACCACCCATGACTTCTCCACACTCAAAATTGTTTCCTCCTCCTGTAGTTTCCCCTCCATCATCATTAACTTCACCACCTCCAACTTCTAGTCCACCTCCTCCACCTTCTACGCTGCCTTCTAGTCCACCTCCAATATCACCTTTACCTCCTGTTAAACCACCAGTTAACTCTCCTCCGCGTTCACCAGTAGATGCTCCCTATTCGCCTTCTCCCTCCTACTAATAATTACTCTCCACCCCCGACTCAGTCACTAAACAGTCCCCCACCTCCTGCTGCTGCGAAATCACCAAAAAAGCCCCCTAATAGTTCACCACCACCTAAGCCTCCAGCAAGTTCGTCTCCACCACCCTCACCAACTCCCCCACCTCCAACTCCACCTCCACAAAGCTCACCTCCACCACCTCCACAAAACTCACCTCCGCCTCCTCCACACCTCCACCGCATTCAAGATCACCACCAATGTCACCACCACAAGCACCTTCATTACTGAAATCACCGCCTCCTCCCTCCTCTTGGTCACCGCCATTCCATTCAAGCACAAATAGTTCCAGTGGTAATGCACCAAAACTTTCAGAGCGTACAAGTAATGGGGGCATTAGTGTTGAGGCCAACTTGGTACTTTCTTTTGTATTTGGTATATTAGTATATCTTCTCGTGATTGGATGCTGTTGGAGATGGCTAAAGAAAGCTTCTGGACGCAATGATGGTTACATTGTGCCAACCTCTTCCCGCGAATCAGATAAATATATTAGAACATTAAAATTAGAATATCAGCATGGTCATGCATCTTCTTTGGAAACAATTTAAGTTATCTGCCATGTGCCCAGATCCTGCATTTTTGAAGTTGCAAATGTCAAAACCTAAAAACAGAAGTGGCTCTGGTCTAGATGTCATTTGTTCACCCCATGAGCCTGGTGGCTTCAGCAGGCCTAGGACGTGGTTCAACTATGAAGAACTAGTCCAGGCAACAGACGGATTTTCAGCCCAGAATCTCTTGGGTGAAGGTGGATTTGGGTCTGTGTACACAAAACTCCCGCTCTGCCTGCCCTCCACCAATCTTTAACTGCTTAACTGCTGCATCCCTAATAATAATCTCTATTTCCACCTTCATGGTAAATTTTGCTTTTCGATTTTGAAGGGTTATCTTTTTGCATAAATGATTGTTTATATTCATAAAACTCTTTTGAGGTGAAGGTATGCCTGTTCTGAATTGGGCTGCACGTGTAAAGGTTATGCTCTGGGTGCAGCTCCTGGAATAGCTTTACCTTCACGAAGACTGTAAGCTATTTAAGTTTTCCTTTATCATTTTACATCTTTAACCTTGTTCTGGTTCTTCCGTTCTTGCACGATAATTTTCTGTTGAAGAAAGTCTGTGTTCCTTCTCCCTTTCACTTGGAACGAGACATTCTTGACATTTTTTAAATTAGAATAGTTAGGCATATATATATTGAATTTAAGTAAGAGCTGAATTGAAAATATAAAGCCTTTCTCAAAATAAAAACATAAAGTAGCAGTATCATAGACATTGTGATGATGTTGATCTAAACTTGATAATATGTTGCCTCAAATTTATCCATGTTCCTCGAACGGTAAAAAGGGACAGAAGAGTGAAGTAACTTCTTCCAAATAGTTCAGCTAGAAGAAAGCATCTGCTTGAATAGATATGAGGACTGCTGCCCTACTGGAAGTTAATATGAAAATTCTTTGTGAAGTTTGTTATGTCTTTTTCTTCTCATCTCAGTTGCTCCAATCCTGCCAGACAGCTTACGAACTTGGCATTCTCCAATAATGATAACATGATAAAGAAATTTATGTCATAGTGCCTACGTTTACATATCAGATCTGGTCTATCAGAAGATGCTCAAAGCATGACTTTGTTTTTTCATCTTATTTGGTCTATAGTTTTCTTTCTCTTTGGGTCTAAACAAACTTGAGGTGGTTTTTAGGGATTGACAAAACAATTCCATCATCTAGTGACAGAGTAATAGATACAAATACAATAACATAAGCGGTACTTTACACACTTCATCAATTAATCTGGACATTTTAATAGCTCATCACTTGCATATATTGTAAAAGAATATTAATTTTCAAATATGTTGGTTGATCTTCAGGCCATCCTCATATCATCCATAGAGATATAAAGTCATCTAACATATGTGTATTTTCTTGCACACTCTTCTATATAAATCCACATGATATATGTTTATAAGTGTATACTACTATTTAGAGTATCTAGCACGTATTTTCAGTTTCTGTCTGTCTATATTTCTAGGTTTCGGATTTTGGATTGGCCGGATTAGCTTTGGATGCAAATTCACATGTTACCACGTGTTATGGAACATTTGGGTAGGCGGTCCGCCATTGGTGTTGATGTTCAATGGCAACTAGTTGAAGCATCAATGAATTTAGTTATTGACCTTTTCTTATACATGAGTTTGTTGGGGTTTCAGGTACATGGCTCCTGAATATGCATCTAGTGGCAAGTTGACTGAAAGGTCTGACGTATACGCCGTTGGAGTTGTGCTTCTAGAGCTAATTACTGGACGCAAGCCTGTAGATACGGCCATTAGAGGCTGAGAGCTTAGTTGAATATGTAAGTTTATCAATATGTAAGTTTATCAATATGTCTTATACATAATCCACAGGGACAGACACTATGCAACTATGTGTTTCAATTCATGAGAATTCTTGCCTTATCATGCATGAGTAGTTTGTATAATGGATCGAGTTGGTTTTGCATTCCTCACCATCTTTTTGTTGCTAGATCATCACCTTTTTTGCATCCATTTGTGCCACTTGAGTGCTGTTGTAATATTTTTGGGCTGTTAGACTGGAATGCTTCCATTGAAGTAATTAGAAGTTAAGATTTTGGATCGTTTCCCCTCCAAAACAACTGTCTGTTTGATTGTGTTTCTGTTGCTGTTGTTATGTTGTTTTGTGTGTCTAGTACTGCTAACAGGAGCCAGGAGTGAATGTCAGAGAATTTTTGAACTGCTGTTGTATGCATAATATAATTACTTTGGACATTCAATTAAATTGTACATAATAGTATCATACACAAACACAATTGCACGCACACATTCTTTTTCTCTAGCAATTATAGCATGGGCTACATGTGTATATGCAAAATCAAAAAATCCATTCTATCTATTTTATTAATGTAATTATAGCCTTGTATGTATCATATAATGGGCTTTCGAGTAGAAAGAAGAAAAAAAATCAGCCTTGAGGTTTGGTATATGTGCAGGGGTACTGTTTCTTCTTATCTGTCTGCTCTTAGCAAGAAATTGTAGTAAAGAGGTGCTGTTTGCATGGTTATAGCTCTTAGCCAGGAATTTCTCTTTATCCTAATACAGCTGCTGAATTGTAAACACTAAACCAAATTTGTTGCAGGCTCGATCTTTGCTATCGCAAGTACTTGTGACACAAGACTTCGAGAAATTGGCTGATCCAAGGCTTGAAAGACAATATATCGACAGTGAGATGTTTCAGATGATTGAAGCTGCAGCAGCGTGCGTGCACCATTCATTTATCAAGAGACAAAAGATGGGACAGGTAATAACACTGTTGCAGCAGCAAAATATTCTCACACAATCGAAACATACATGCATGCATGCATGCCATCTTTGGTGCTTTTCCTATTTTCATCAATATGTATATGTTGTTCAGGTGGTGAGGGCATTGGACACGATGGCCACCACGGATCTGACAAATGGAATGAGAGTCGGGGAGAGCGAAACATTCAGCCCCAGAACGCAGTCTGCAGAAATCTGACTGTTTCAAAGGATGGCTTTTGGCCCTCGAGATGATATTAGTAGCGGATGTTGGAACATAAATTGTGCGTTTTTTTGTTTTTTTGTTTTTTGGATCGAAAACAGTCAGATTTTCAGTAGATTTTCTCCATAGATTCGAATTTTGTTGAAGCATTGATGTAATTGATTCGTTTTTATTTTGGGTAAATTTTTTGAAAGAAATAGTGATTTTCTGGGTTTGTGTTGACTTGATGCTCACCAAGTGTTTCATAAAAGGCTTGAGAGAGGAGGAGTTTCGGACTGGGTTCTTGAATTTTGATGGATTTCGTTCATGTTACATCCAAATTGTAGTGATTCAATCTAATTTTCGAATAAAAAATTGAGTAGTTTTTGTTCAATTTTTTTTAGAAATTTTGGGGTTTCTTTTTCGCTGGATTCGCGGCGAGCAGTGGCCGGCGACTGGTCGGACGGCGAAGTTCGAGGCAGCACCAGCGGTTGGCGGCACTCGTGGCGGTGAAATGGTGGCAGTTTGCCGGCGCGAACGACGCGTCGGTTCGCTGGAAAGAACTGCCGAAACTGCTGTTGTTCTTCTCGTCCGGGTCGGGTCGCTGCTGTGCGTCGGGTCGGTGTCGCGGGTCTGGGCTTTGGTTAAGAAATGGTTGGGCCGCCAACCCTGGGCCACTCTTTAGTTTAACTGGGCTGATGTGGTTGGGCCGAAAATAAAGGCTCCTTTTATTTGTTTTGGGCCTTTGGTGCTGTTTTTATTTATTTTGGGCTGCACTATTGATTACGTTTTAATTTTAATTATTTGCGAAATTAGTCCAAAATTATGTATTCAAAATAATTAAAATTATTTATTTATTTTAGAATTTCAAGTAATTAATTAAATAATGACTTAAAATTTAGTTATCTATTATTTGAATTTAAATTAATTAAAGCACTAACTCGCCAAAGTGACCTATAATGTGTAGATTAATTTAATTTTTGAATAAATAGGAGGTTTGTATACTTGAATTACATGCGAATAGTTAACTGGTCCAAAGGAAGGTTGTTATTTGGTCGTTTTCTTGTGTGCACTAGGTTATAAATATGAGATGATTTTTTGGTCATTGTGGACATTAAGTTGACCCAAAAGAAAACTTATTGTTTGACAGGAAATGATTGTATATATTTGATTACTGCGTTGAAATGTTACTTACAAGTTAATTATTTTGTCCAAAGATGAAATATTAATGTTGTGCTCGACGTCTTGAAATAAGAATTGTCATTATTTATTTATTTACTTGAATTTATTTGTTAAGTGAGCTGATTATGATGTATTTATTTATTTATTTTATTTGTTCTTTGCTAGCTCAAGATTCTGTTGTTGGTTTTCTTAATTCCATTCCTATGCTAAAAAGCAATACATATGCATCTTGGAAAAGCAAGGTATTAATCGGTTTAAGGATTGCAAATTTATACTATGCACTTGAGCAACCCACCCCTCTTACTGACACAAGTTCCGATGAGGAAAAATGAAACTTTGAGAGATGGGCACACTCTAATTGTATGAGTCTAATGATCATGCAACATGCTATCCCGAAAAATTTTCAGGGTACTATCCCGACAGAGTCAACCGCTAAGGAATTTCTTGAAGCCATTGATAAAAAATTTGCAAGCAATGAAAGGCTGAAACGGCTTCGTTGATGCATAAACTTGTAACCATGAGGTATAATGACCGAGGGAAAATTAGGGAGCACATCATGGAAATGTCTAACACTGCATCCAACTCACGACACTAAATTTGACCATAAATGATGATCAATTAGTGCATTTGGTCATGATATCTCTTCCTCCTCAACTTGATCACTTCAAAGTTGTTGGAGAGATTAACAATACGAACAAAACAGGAATGAAACTGGATCTCTGAAAGTCGTGTAAACACTTTCAGATCAAATCAATTGGTCGGTTCTATCCAATTATTTGATCGGATAAAGTCAGAGTTTTGAAGAAAGTATGTTCTTGTTGTGTGTGAGAAAATGAACCAGAATCTTGTTAAAAAGATACCAAAAAAGGGGAATAAACTGTCTCAACTGCCATGCATCCAGCCGGGTGACACTTCGCATGAGACACACTCGGCCGGGTGTGACTCTCTGGAGAACTTTTCACGCCGTGTTTGACTCGGCCGGGTGGACACATGCCGCCTTCTCACCCGGCCGGTGAGACCCTCTGGAATCCAAGTAGCGTTCGACGCGGCCGGGTGGAGATATGCCACATTATCATCTGGCCGGGTGAGTCCTACTGGATCCCAAATTCACCCAAGACAAGTTCTTGGTCCGAACCCAAATGGCAAGAATGCAATAGGATTATTGTTAGTCGCCTTCACGAATCCCTTGTGCAAATCTCTCTGGTCTGAAAAGATGAACATCATCTCCCCATTTAGGATCATGATGCATCGCCAATGGCGATATATATATAGCTCTGTTTGAGGCGGTAGAGTTAGCTTCCCAAGTTTAGCTTGCTTATCCACTTTCCTTTTAATTAATGGCACTGGGGGGTAAAGTTTCAGTGATTCTTCAATGATCATGTTCATCTAAACACAACATTTTAAGAATGTTAATCGTGGGGAAAAAAGAATATATGTTAAATCATTAGTTCGATTTTAGAGACTTTCTTACAGTTTTTAGTCTTGCAATGCCGTCTACATTAGGATTTTGCTGCCCAAATGTAACGGTAACCTCGCCCCTTGCTTTGTCTTTGCCATTCTTTGTTCTTGGCTAGTAGAAGAACAGTCCATGCTAGCAATGTTGTCGTTGTTTCGTGGCCAGCGAAGTAGAATGTCTTGCATTAATCAACTATGTCTTCCACTGAGATCCTACTATTTTAATCCTTGTCCAAATTAGCTTCTAACAGCATTCCAAGAAAATCTTTTCTTGAGATCCCTTCCTTTTCTTGTTTGTTTATTATCCGTATGATGCAGTCGCGAATCCCTTCCTCTAGTTTCTCTGATTCAACTTCATCTTTGTCTGTCAAGAATAGGCTGCCAAAGAATTCAAGATAAAAACACATTGATATTTTTCACAACATGGTGTAAGAATTCTAGTTAGTATAGTATACCTCATGCCAGGAAACTTAATCTTGAGAGTATTTCTTGAATGAAGTAATGCCAACTTCATCAACATATCAAATATGTTCTGCCCTTCCAAGTAGCTGCTGCCAAAGGCTGTCTTGGAAATAACTTGTGATGTCAATACCCTGAATTCTTCGAACACCTTAATCACTTTGCCCTCGTAGCTCTTCCACTTATCTAACATCGCCTCCACGCTTGTGATCATTGCAGGAATCATATTCTACAGTTTCACAAAGCCATGAGTGAAACATCGTACCCTTCAAGTATGCTTGAGTTGCAGACTTACTTTCAAGCTCCTGGAAGCATTATTGGCAAGCTTTCACATCCTTTTCCACTTCGGCCCTTTATATGATGAGACGCTGTCTCCCAGTAACTTCTTTGCAAAACCTTCAAGATCTATTTTTGGGTATTTACCTCTTTTGTTGTTTAGTATTTCCTTGACAAGTTCTACTTCAGTAACTACCAACTGGGGTTGAAAACCATACCAGTTTAGGTAGTTTTCACCTGTTACAACACAGAAAATATTGAAACTGAATCTGCAACTATTGACCTTTTACATTTGAGGCTATTTTTACCATACTGTTGTGTCCATGAATGCAGATGAGACAGAATTCTTGGGTATATATTGTGTGAAATTTCGTCCTTTTGCTTGTCCCATCGTGTCTCTCCTCATCTCCATTATCTCCTTTGTGTTTCCATGCAAGAATCTGGGAGTGGGGCCTTTGATGCCTTGGGACGACATCAGGTAATGTACGTGTATTGCATTCAACCATACTTTCTTAATTAATCGAACTAGAGTTAGCAAGACTTAGACCAACAGAAATGTAGCAAGAAGGATTGTTATTTTTACAAGAATCATCATCTGCTTTCAACGGATAATGGAATCAAGATTAATCGATGGTAGCATAGTATAGCAGAAGGTAGAAGTTATATCAACTGACACCAACTAGGACTGTTTGTCATTACCTTGTAGAAGATAGGATGTTGGTTTACTGGTTAATTACTTTGTCATGTCTGAATCTCATGACATTTTTGCAACTCTTTATATTAATTGAATAATTATTTATAAAATTAGCAATTATTGTACTAGATCAACTACTCTGTTTGGTGTCATGCATTGATTCACATCCAAACCTCAGTCGGAAAATCAAACTTAAAGAAAATGTTGGTGGTCCATGAGCTCATAGAGCAACAAGACAACGAGCTGATCTAGTAGACTGCAGAAAATAGTTGTGAAATGATATGGCATGAACTCTAGTTTAAAGGATGATTGACTTAATTGATATTAGTGATGAGTTATATATGATATAACTCTTTATCTTTGTTAATAGTATCTGATATACGTATGAGACTGATTTTCCATGGCGACAGGATTAAAGAAATTTTAATCATGTAGTTTTATTTTTTGTTGTTGTTGTTGTTGTTGTTGTTGTTGTTATTATTATTATTATTATTATTATATATCTAGGTTTGAACTTCGGAGCTTCTTTTTTTTTAAAAAAAAAGAGATGGATTCGTGTGAAACTACCAAAACTTCCGTTTATTTTTACGTGGATTATGGATAACATTGAATTGGTAGAATAGATGATGTGGAAACTAAATTGGCTTCGTACATAATTGCACTCTCACATTTCAATCAATGTAACTCTGCACTCATTTAGTGCGAATTGATCAACTTTTCAACCTTGGATTGTTTATTGTAGGCCAAAATTAAGGTTTTCTGCAAAGTTGGAGGTTGTAAGAAAATAAACGAAAGTTCAGTAATTTCTTAGAAAAACTCCACTGGTCGAATCATAACGTATACATAAGCGTTGACCTTGTATTTATTGTACGTCTATTTGGAAAGTAGATATTAGGTAATTAATTATCAGTTTAAGTTTATGGTTAGATTAATCTTGAAATCGGTAGATTTGCAACTATTGAAATTTTCTTTGTCACTTTTCTTTTCTTTTTGGATGACAAAACCCCATCCATCATCTATCAGGTTATATTTGGACAAACATAGATAAAAAGAACATTTCTTCTAACTTGAACAATCTTCTCACACATGACAAACATACACATTCTCGAAGTGGAGCACCACTTGGATTTTTTGGAGGATGACTTGGACTCCATTTTTGGGAGTAAGGATAAAAGCATCAGCTGGGTTGTGGACGTAGTTAGGTGGGAGGGCAAACTTGTACTTTTGCAGAATCATGGATAGTGCAATCTTGGCTTCATTGGTGCTGAAGTTGAGACCAACACAAGTTCGAGTTCTCATCCCAAAAGGTAGAAATGCAGCACCATTGTTGTTGGTAGCTTTAGCAACACCTTGTGCAAATCTCTCCGGTTTGAAGAGATGCACGTCGTCGCCCCAGATTTGGGGGTTGTGGTGTAGAGCTAGAACAGAAATGAAGACATTGGTGTTGGGAAATACACAGAGTTGGCCTATTTTAGTCTCCCTAGCAACTTTCCTTGTCATTGTAAGAGCTGGAGGGTATAGCCTCAAACACTCACTGATGATCATGTTCATCTGCATGCAAATGCCATCACAATTAACAATCTCATTCAACATAATATTTATTCAAGAATATTGGTAATGAGCTTTATTACTATTTTGAGCCTTGTAATGCCATCAGAATCCGGGCTGCTCCCTCCACATGTTTCCTTCACCTCGTCCCTCGCTCTGTCTTGCCACTCCGTGTGTATAGCTAGAAGCACGACACACCACCCGAGCAAGCTTGTTGTCGTGAGATGGCCTGCGCCGTAGATGGCCTTGATCTCATCAATCATCTGTGCTGCTGTGATCCTCTTCTTGACATCACATTCATGGCTGCTTCTGGCAAGTTGTCCGAGGTAATCACACCCGAAGTCATCAAGGTTCCCATTTCTCTTTGCGCCTATCTCCCCTCTTTCTCACTTTCTCCAGTACCGATCTCTTCATTCTTGCCTCAGCTCATCATTGTTTCTTAGTAGGGAACTGAATGAGGCAGACACATCATAGTGTTAACAACAACATCTGGAACTTATCAAACTTAACTATCAATGTGTAACGTAATACCATATATATACCTGATTATTGGAATTCTGACTTTATACACATTTCTAACTGTCACTGCTGTCAATTTAGCCACATTCTCAAATTTATGGTCCCCATCAATGTGACTACTTCCAAAGGCAGTTCTTAAAATCACTTCAGTAGTCAGCTCCCTAAATTCTTTGAACACATCGATCTCCTTTCCTCCATAGCTCTCCCACTCCATCAACATCATCGCGACGCTTGCACTCATCTCTTGAACCATTCTATACAAATGAAAAAAATCCAAAGCTGCTCGAAAAAGAAGCTCTTTTACCCGACAATGGCCAAAAAAGAAAAAAAAAAATACTTACTTTAAGGCTGTCTGCATGGAAAGTATGATTAGCCAGTTTCTAACTTTGGCCCATTTTTCACCCTCATTTGTGATGAGTGCTTCTCCCAGCAGCTTCTTTGCAATACCCTCAATCTCCATTTTCAGGAAAGCGCCTTCTCTGTTCATCCGTATCTCCTTTATCAGCTCAGGTACAGTCACAAACAATTGGCAGTGGAAACCACGCCAGGAAATGAAGTTCTTCCCTGTCATTAAATAAACACCCACATTGTCTATCCATTCCTGTCTCATCATAGAAAAAATCAAAAAATATGAAGGAATTTTTGTTTCTTACCATAGGCCTTGGTCCATGCATAGAGATGAGGTTCAATTCTTGGAAATAAGTCATGTGAAATATCCATTATTGGTTTGTCCATGAATTGGCTTCTCATGTGGGAGATTTCTTTGGTGTCTCCATGAGGGAATTTGTATGATGGACCTCCCATTCCCAGCGACTTCATTTTAGCTTGCAGTCAAATCGGAGTCCACCATACTTTGTGCAAGAATCTGAGTAAGTAGAAGCTCAAAATAGTTTAAAGAAGTAGCATGACTACCTCAAATTCGGAAGTTCTCATTAACACTGATTTTGCTCTGTGAACTGGTTGGTGTCAATGAACTAGTTTTGGTAATGGCAAGGGGAGTGAATCCTTTTATTATCATTCTCAATCTTTGGCAATTATCTTATTCCACTTAATTTGCCTAATAGAGGTAATATATCAATGTCTGTTACTTTTCTTAACATATTGTTTAACATGTTGAAATTTTTAGCATAATAGTTCTTTTGTCCGTTTCAATGTTTGATAAATAGTCTAATATATCTGGCAATAATCACTCTCAATGTGACCTGCAGACAACCTTTTTGGTCCCTTATAATATGGTTCCCAAAAAAACAAAAAAACAAAAAACAGCAATAATGCTAATAATCAATACCAATTAAATTAAGTGAAAGATATGGATATGCTAAGCTCAAGACCACAAAAGATTGTTTCAAACTTGACCAATCCTTCTTACATATGGTATTATTCCCATCCACAAGCAGACACAACAACATCATACTACATAGTCATGAACTGGACCAACATTTTGGTCTTAGATTTTTTTCGAGGATGACTTGAATTCCATTTCTGGGGACAAGACTAGAGTGATATCCTCGATTGGGCAGTGGACGTAGTTGGGCGGGAGGGCAAACATGTAGTTGTGCAGAATCATCACGAGTGCAATCTTGGCTTCGTTGGGGTGCTGAAGTTGAGACCTACACAAGTCCGAGCCCCCATCCCAAACGGTAGAAATGCAGCAGCGTTGTTGTTGGTAGCCTTAATAACTCCATGTGCAAATCTCTCCGGTTTGAAGAGATGCACGCTGTCTCCCCAGATTTGAGGGTTGTGGTGTAGAGCTAGCACAGAAACGTAAATGTTGGTGTTGGGAATAGGCAGAGTTGGCCTATATAATTTCATTGGCAACTTTCCTAGTCAGTGAAAGAACTGGAGGGTATAGCCTCAGACACTCATTATCATGTTCGTCTGCATAGGCATCAGAAACAATTACCAGATTTGACATATAAAAATTGTCTGAAAAGTATGAAATCAAGAATGGATATTACTATTTTGAGCCTTGCAGTGCCATCGGAATCCGGTGTGTTCCCTCCAACGTTTCCTTCACCTCCTCCCTTGCTTTGTCCTGCCACTCTGTGCGTGTAGCAAGGAGCAGCATACACAAGCCCAGCAAGCTCGTCGTCGTTTGATTCCCTGCACCGTAGATTGCCTTAACCCCATCAACCAACTGTTCCGTTATGATCCTCTTCTTGACCTCGGATTCATGGCTGGTTCTGATGAGTTGTCCCAGATAATCACAACCCTACTTTCCCTCCCTCCCTCTCTCTCACTTTCTCCATAACCGAACCATTGATTCTTTGGTCAAGCCTCTCTGCCTCAACCTCATCATCACTTCTTACTAGCAAACTGAATTAATAAAATAGTAGTTTAACAAGTATAATTTATCAAAGTTGTTGCAATATATAATATATCTATACCTGAGGCCTGGAAATCTGAGTTTATAGAGATTTTTGACAGCAGGTGCTGTCATTTTCTATTTCATCTCAAAGATATGTTTTCCATCCATGTAAATACTACCCAATGCTGTCCGAGAAATCACTTCAACAGTCAGCATCCTCAAGTCTTTGAACACATCAATCTCCCTTCCTTCATCATTCCTCCACTTCTCTAACAACATCGCGACACTCGAACTCATTTCTGGACCATGCTCTGCTTGCCAAAAACCAACATTTATTTCAAACTGCTCGAAAATATTCTGTACAAAATGGTGCTGGAATCGAAGAGTTACTTTGAACCATGCCAGCAAATGGAATTTCTCCCTGTCATCATATCCTAAAAGAGATTAAAAAAAAACACAGATTTTTTTTTGTTTGGGTCTTATTCTTACCATACCTTGGTGCATGCATAGACACGAGGATGAAGCCTAGGAAATAGATCATGTACACAACGTGAAATGTTCATTGGTTTGTGGAAGTTTTGAGTTCTCATGTAAGAGATTTGTTTGGTATTTCCATGTGGGAATTTGTATGATGGACCTCCGATTCCCTATGACCACATTTTAAGCTTGCAGTCGAGTCGGCGCCACCCATGTTTTCTGTAAGAATCTGGGGAAACACAAACACAAAAAAGTGGAACAAAATAGCATGACTACTTCAAATCCAGACGTTTCAATTTTGCCGTGGATTTTCTCTGTGATTTCTGTTTGTCAATGCATTTGATTTTAGTGGTGATAGCAAGGGAATGTACGTTATTTAAAATCTATTGCTTTATATGATTAATTGATTATAATGGGGTGTCATGTGCTTTCTTCCAAATCGGATACCAACTCAATGTTCTACTATTTATATTCCAATGTTCATTCATTTTAATTTAAAAGTATTTATTATGAAATAATAAAATTATTATTAAAACAATAGGTTAATTATAATCTATAACTTGAACTTTGAACGAAATTCATTCATAATCTCAATTATCGAAAATATTTTAAATAGTCTGAACTATGTTTCATAGTTTAATTTATGGCCTGAATTCATTTTCCAGAGTCGAATATGTGACTGGACAATCTACCTATTGACGTGAATTTTAAATCACTATCCAAAACAACGTTGTTTCTACACTAATTAATCAAAGATGCCTATCATTTCTAATCAATATTTGACATCTATAGTCAAACTTTTGAGATCTAATAAGGGAATAAATTTTGTCAGTTTCCATATTTCTATTAATTTTTGTTTTGTTTTATGAACCATCAACAAAGAATCCAAATTTAAAAAATTTCAGAGCCAATTTTTTCTTGGCCCGCCCTTGCCTTGGAAATTGCCCGGATTTCTGCTCAGTGAAGACGGAAATAACGCCATTTTCTCTCCTGATAATCAACAAGTTTTCTATTTCTTAATTTTCTCTTTTCTATTTCCCAAGTAAACATTACGCTGAAGATTGGGCTCAGAGCATCTCCCGCCTCATAAATAAAAGTTGATTTAGCAAAAAAAAAAAGGTATCCTGATTGGGCTCAAAATGAAAATTTGGGCATTGCAGTAAAAAAAAACTTTGGGTTGATGGCAGAGAAAAAGAGTGTATTCTCAAATGGGCGGGAATCGTACGCGCGATGGTACACAGTGAGCGCAGGACAAACCCCGTCTGGACTCGAGTTTGATCTGGTCCGACCCAATTCAGTTTTTTTTTTTTTTATATAATAATTTTTATTCATTAAAATAATATATTTTTTATTAAAAATTAATAATTGTAATTATAATTGATGCATATTATATATTGGAGAACTTTCGTTGCAGTCTCAAAACTTTAAGGGCATGTTTGTTAGGGTGGGTAAGATTGATCATGCTAAGATTGAAATCAAGATAATGTACCATGATTTGAGTAGATAGTGTGTCCTTAGTTTGGGTGTTTGGTTGCTCTTACAAAACTCAAGATACACAAAAAGATG
>JAYDZE010537761.1:0-14953 GCA_034509125.1 Monilaria moniliformis
CCTTCTATTTGTCTTCTAGGGTGATCTGGATTTGTTCAATGAGAAATCTATATTAGGAATTAATTTTGCCAGCTTGTCTTAGTCTAATGAATTGCAGAGTGCTAAAAGCATGGGAGTGGCTACTTCCTTGTAGCTTTGAACTCTTTGTTTGTTCTTTTATTTCCTAACGCTAATAAGTAGTGTGTTAATTCTGTTTCATGTGAAATATTACTTTTTTGTGATCTCTGAGAGCACGCCCCAGTAGGGCTCTGCTTTTTGAATTCTTGTGTCCCCAGATTTGAACAATTTCCTCCATTTAGATGAATGCTTTATGACCCATGCAAGCTAATACTTGCATGTGGATTCCTAAATTTTGTGCTTAAAAAACTAGGGGGCAAGTTAACGCATCTAGCTTTCGAATTAGAATCAACTGTGCATGTAGAGACTGAAATAATCTGGAGGAATGGCTGAGTTTTTTACACGTCCAAGAAGGCGAGAACTATGTGGCAAAATGCATTCTGAACTTTTACTTGTGTTGAGTGTATAATTTTATAATAACGTTTCTTCAAGATTTATTGTTTTCATGAATGCATATAATCTAGCTTATCTTTGTCTATTATACATGTCTGCATATTTGCTTTTATGCTGTTACTTGTCTATCAACCAAGCAAATAACTGTATCCTTCTAAGCGTCTTTAGATCACTAGGGGGGAGATTGATTCACTGCTCAATTTATATGATGACCTCCCAGGGATATGCTTTCCAATAGGAAGAGGTATGTATCATGTGGTTCACATACCCGAAGATGAAGCTGTTCTACTAAATTCCAGAGAAAAGGCTCCTTACTTGATCTGTGTTGAGGTTTTGAAGAGTGAAGCTCCCAGGTGAGTTTTGTTCACAGACTAAGCTTGGTGGAAACCAAGAGTGTTACTTCTTTCATATGAAGATAAATATTTGTGATGAATATTTCTGCATCTTTTCAAATAGTAATTCTAAGGATGCATCAAATTCACAAAAGCTGTCCAAAGGAGGAATTCCATTGGCAAATGGAGATGCACTTTTGCCAAAGCCACCACCATGGGCTTATCCTTTGCAGACAGGGCAGGATATGTACCATACTGGTTATGATAGGATGTCCAGGTCTACCTCTGAAGCTATAGACCAAGCAATGGCTCAGTTATGGGAGGCCAAAGTGAAATTTGTTCGTGTTAATTTCTCAGTGGAGAAGCAACTAGACCATGCTGAGCCTGCTGCTGCTAATGCTGGCTGGACCAGAGAGGCTGACTGTGCATGTAAAGCTGAGGATGACTGTGATTCAGAATGGGTAAGGGTTGTCTTGTCAGCTGAACCTGGGATTAACATGGATGACATAGTGGACCAAGATCCGCCTCGTCGGAAGGAGCACCGCCGTGTTCCAAGCACTGTGGCTATCGAGGAAGTCAAGGTAATCTTTCCATGTAGATCTTCTATGAAAATAGTTTTACTAAGGTAGATCTTTGTGGGCCACCTTTCTATATGACATATTGATATTCATTGGTTGTAATCTCCATACCCCCCACCCCCTCCCAAAAGGCTGCTGCTTTGAAAGGAGAAGCACCTCCAGGGCTTCCTCTGAAAGGGGTTGGCCAGGATTCATCAGATGCACAACCAAAGGTGAATATATTGTCAAAAGTCTAAATGCCTAATTTCATTGTATGTCTATGTTTTCATGGGTTGTCATTTTATATTACAAATTTATTAGGTTGCTAATGGTGGTGTCCCCAAGGTCAGTGATGCATTAGCTGGTGAACTTTGGGAGGTTAAGAGGGAGAGAATATGCAACGCCTCATTGTATGGAAAAGTACCTGGGTGGGACTTGCGTTCTGTAAGTTACCTCAACTCTTTGTTCCTGAATGATACAACTTTTTACTTGCTCTGCACGTACATCAAAGGGACAGATTTTTCTTATTCTTGATTGTCTTTTCTGGAAATAAAATTATTGTGAGCAAGAAAGTAGTCTCACGAAGCTGTTTAACTATCTGCTGGATTCTGGTGTCTGTATATGACACGAGACAACCGTTTGTAATATATCAGAGATGATAGCTTGGATTTGCTAGTACTCAGATTAACTGGGTCACTCATTGAATGACAATGCGACAATCTAATGGTTGAGTTGTCTCAGATGAAGTAAGTTGATGAATATTTTTTAGAAAATAACACAGATTTTATGTATTCTAGGTGCCTTGGAAAGTACTGCAGGAGTTAAAGAAATTCTGTAAAGGGTTTTTATATCTTCTGCTGTATGCTTGTTACCCTGTTCAAGTAGCCCCACGAACTAGAACTAAACCAGATGCGGTGATGTGCCTATGATCTGGGTTGGGATTTTCTTCCTGCATTGCAATGCAATATAGAAAACATTCAACCTGGTATCAGATGCGGGTCAATTGTTTGTAGCTGTGTAGGTATTATTGATCTTGAATGCCTTGGAATCGACCCTTTTTCGGGTATTATGGTTCTTTATAAACTAGGTTTTCTGGACGATTTTTTTGTGTGCTTTATTCTCACATATGAAAAGGCCAAATTTTTTGAACTTACCAGTTACCACGAGTTTCGACCCAGATTAATAATTAGTTTAGATAATATTCTGTTGGGAGGTGTTTGAGAAAGATCTATGTTCCCTATAGGGTGATGTGCGATTTATGTGACTCGTCTCTGAAGTTTGGTACTTACCCTATATTAGATCTTCAAATGAGGAATACATATCTGATTAGATTAATGATGAATCTTCATGAAAGATATTATATGTTTTGGAGTTATATTATGGTGGAAGGCTGGAAATGTTCTGAAACACGCACAGCTTGACTTTTGTTTGGATGAATTTATCATACTTTTTTAGTTCCCCCTTCTTAACCTTCTGGCCACATCTAGTCATTTTTATTTTGTTTGGTGCCCATCATCCTCCAGCATAGCTGTCAGAGTCCTCTTCCTTCCTTCTTCATGATGCCAGTGAATCCCTTCTCTTTCTATGTTACTTAATTATGAATTTGTTGGCACACTTTTGTGGATTGGTGAAAAGAACGCGTGTTTTTTTTCCCCTTCCTCCTGTGTAATTAAAACCAAAAATTAAGCCAGATTTTATGAATTGCTGTTTCTCTCCCTCTTTCTAGCGAACTGTGCCATGTATAAGTTTCATATATTCTTAATCTTGTTTGTTCGTCCTTCCACCGGAAGTACATTGTAATGTACATGTACCAGCATATTTCTTTTCTCCCTTGAGATGCTACTTATTTGATTCTTGTTTTATCTAGGTGATTGTGAAGAGTGGGGATGACTGTAGGCAGGAACACCTGGCTGTACAACTTATATCTCACTTTTATGGTAAGTGACCCTCTCCCTAGGGAAATTTTGATTCACGTTTTCCAGCCTGCCTACTGGCCTTAGTACTATTATTTTCAGGTGTTCCTTGTTCATTAGTATCATGTGTGTCTAGTTAAAAATGTTTATCCATTGATGATTTGGAGTTGCCAGGAGGCTATGTTTGAGAAATCATCATAGATGTTTTCTCTTCCTATAGTAACATTTAGTGATGATCTTGTAAAAATAGAGGGTGGTATGATGGTATTAGTAACTATCTAAATAGAACTTTTAAACCTGTTTTCATCTATAGGGTTGGAGGGTCTCATAATCCCTATCTAGGCACTTAATGTGAGGGATCAAGAATGGCCTCGTAATCACATCATCCATGAGCAGTTATATAAATGACTTAGCTGTTGCATATATACTACATTCTTTTGATCCATGCTACTAATATGGTTTCCACACACATTCAAAATAGATAGGAATCATGTGATGACTTACAAAATGAATGGAGATTTCTCATTTGAGAGCGTAAGGGCAATTATAATGTGATGTTCTGATGATCAGGAATATTCACATGAAGGCACTTGATCTACCTCTGAGTTTCTGATATCTAATCATTTCATGGAGTTCATTATATTGGTTACACTTCCCTGGGTTATCTGGCCAATTTAATTCATAGTCATGCAATAATGATGCTGGATATGAATGTCCACATCCCACTTCTTGTTTCAACTATCTTGCTACTTTAACCAACATTGATTGGTTTTTTCATCACTTGCAATGCTAGATATATTCCAGGAGGCTGGTCTCCCACTGTGGTTGCGTCCTTATGAAGTTTTAGTTACTTCTTCATATACAGCTCTTATTGAAACCATACCAGACACGGTAATTATACTGCTCCATAAATTTAGTCAAATATACTTGAATGAAATGCTTGTATCTTGAGTGGAAGTGGAACTTATCTTCTGTTATTTAATTTTTATCAGGCATCACTTCATTCAATCAAAAGTAGATTTCCAAACATCTCAAGTTTGCGTGACTTCTTTGTTGCCAAGTATGAAGAAAATTCTCCCAGCTTCAAGCTCTCTCAGGTAATTCTGTTTCTATCCTGTTTCATTTGTAAAATCAAACTTGTCACTACTGTGCCTCTGTGGATAGTGTTTGTTTGTAGAAATTTATCGTTTAGGAGTTATGTAATGTTTGAAATGCTTTGTCTTTTGTTACCATATTATTTTGAATAACTGTATATCATTTTTGCTTTGCTTTTTTTTTGCTTTACATGTGAGGTGTTAAGTTATCAAACCAAAAAATTGTGAACTTGTCCTTTTTATAAATTTTATATGGTGGACTTGGTAGTATATGTTTATTTGATGTCATACTATCTTTAGAAGATTAGGAGCTACTTTTGTACTATCACTACAGTCATGTACGGAAATTAGCAGAATAATTACATTACCCTCGCTTGTTGGTATTATTGAGCAATTACACTAATCTTACCCATTAATAGTCCATGTTTTCAAATCTAACCCAATAAATGACTGTGTACAATAACGTACGCAATGAATTGTTTTTTTCAAATCTAACTGTAAACAATTCGACACCGGAGAGTTGACCCAAGTTAGATTCGAAAAAAAATATCGATTCCGAGGGTACTTTTTTGTAAATACTCATTTATTGCTTAGATTTGAAAAAGGGCTAATATCGGGTTAGATTAGAGTGTTTGCCATTTATTTAATGATTACTAGTTAATGTTCACTATATTACATTTAAGATTTATAATAATATTTTTAGATATAGATTTTCACTTATTAGTCATTACTTGATAATATCATAACTGCAATTTACAAAAAAATAAATTAGTCTCAAATAATTTTTAATATATTTTAGTTAGGCATGATTACTTATTGATGGCGACAATAAAATGATTATGATTTATAATAATACTGTAGGTTTAAAAATTTTCTTTTTATTATTGTTTGATGATTAAAGATGATACTTTTAACAACTTGGATTTTCAATTCGGAGTTTCAATTTTTAATACATCTGAATAGATTATTGTACAATTAATCATTAGATTACTATAATTATTGTTAAAATATGTAACCGAATAATAGCTCATGTTTTCAAATCTAACCCAATAAATAACATTTAAAAAATATACCCAATGAATTTAATATTTTTTCAAATCTAGCATTGTTCAACAGTTTGGCACCGGAAAGTTGACCCTAACTAGATTTGGAAAAAGAAAAATCGCTTACTTGGGTATGTTTTTGTGTATAATCATTTATTGACTTGGATTTGAAACAAGGGCTGTTATTGGGTTAGATTAGTGTATTTGCCCAGCAGGAGATTACCTAATTCTCATGGGTGCACCCTTTGGTTTATAATGTCAAAAGCCTAATTGGAACATAGTTCTATCTCATGATGATCCCCTTCCATTGCTAAATGAACTTTCCATAATATTCCTGCTTGGGACATACTTTTGGTATATATAATGATTCAGGGGTTATATGTAATTTTACAACTTAGGGCCATAAGTTTAGTTTCTTTAAAAGCTTCAGGTTGATATTCTTATAATGGTAAATAGATGTCCACTTATACATTTAATGATTGGAGATTGCAGCGGGTCTTCGCTAGAAACTGGTATTTGTCTCTAACCTGCTGCTGCACTAGGTTAGGTTTTGAGAATATAAATGCTCATCGGCTGGACTTTGGTTCTAGTCTTCTGGTCATACACAACTGTACCTGTAGTATGTACCTGCATGTAACACATGCAAAAGAATATGTGATATGGAGTAAAGGCAGTGGTGACTGGAAAAGAACAGAAATACAGGAAAGGAACAGAGGAAGGAATAGTTAGTGATGCCTGAATCTAGGAGCTGCATGTAGATGTAGGGTTTGAGGCCTGCTAAAACCCAGGAACTGACGATCTGTAAGGTCAGGTAGCTGGGCCAAGTGAGACTCGAAAGCTGCAATATACTCCGGTAGGGACCCCTAATGTGGAAGCGAGAGCTTCGTATCCATCGCGTGTTGTGTCGTATCAGAAGCAGATAATTAGCTTGTGCGCAAACTGATCCCAAGAGAGAGAGGGGATCTGGACCCAAGGGTGAGCTTGTCCAGACAACGTGATGAGCGCGAGGTCCATGCGGTTGGCGTCGGGTGTCTTGTTGGTTTATGAAGTATTGGCCTGCCCTTGCAAGCCAACCAAGTGCACCCGTACCACTGAATGATGGAAGAGCCATCAACGGTTGAGTCCATTGTGTAGGCAGCGGGCTGGAGGCATCGGTGGCAGCCGAAGCATGATCGTCCGGAGTTTGTTGAGAATCCGGCTGCTGGAGTTCATGATCGTGAGTAGCTCGTAGCTCCCGCATGAGTGGCCTAAGCTGAGCCTCGATGCACTTGCCAATCGTGACATCAGTGGTGCTGAACCGGGCGGTGAGTGCCTCAACTGCCTTCTCCTCCGCCGAGACGTGTTTAAGTGCTGCAAGTATTCATCATAGTGCAAAAGACATTCACCACATCAATTGATATGGAGTAAAAGGGTGGTGACTGAAAAATAAAGGAACTGAGAAATAATCGAATAGACAGAGGAAGGACCGAGAATAACTTGATATAACTGAACAGAAAATAAAATACAAAAGGTAAATCCTCTAAAGAGGCCCTACGGCTAACTGCCATCCCTACGGCTAACTGCCATCCCTACGGCTAAACTACCGTCCGAAACTCTAAACTCGGAGACACATAACTCTTCTAATTAAGAGCTATTTATAAAGATTACCTAAAGACTCCTAATCAAATAAAGACTCTTAAACCAATTCTAACTCTTAAGAGATAAACCTCTCTAACAAACTAATTACTAGACTCCTTAAAACACTAAACAACTAAAAGATAATGCAAGTAACAGAACAAGTAACGATCAGCAGGGAAACGTCCTCTATCAATATGTCAATGAACATGTTCAGATTAAGAACATAACTTGAGGACGTCATATTTGTCTAGAACATAGATGTGAAAGAATATTTTCAGTTCTTATTTATATGATTTATATGTGTCTGGCTGCCAACCTATTACTGGTCCTCTTTTAGCATAGGACCAGTTTGTGGAGAAAACCAATATGATAATACCATTGATGAATTTTGTTATTCTTCTTTTATTTGTTCATATGAATTTTCTTTTAGCTAGTGTGTGACACAGTAGTTCTGAGCTGTCCTTCACTGCAGAGGAACTTTGTTGAAAGCATGGCTGGATATTCTCTAGTGTGCTACCTTTTACAGGTAAACGTCCTTTTCTCTCTTGAGCAGCTGCTAAAAAGGCAATACTTAATATCAGTTGGCTATCTGCTTTCAACTATTAGAATATATAGTGATGAATGATTTAATATGAGAATATCACAACTTCATTATTCTACTTCTAGAGTAATATGTTGAGATGTTTCTTGCTCTATGATGCATGTTTTTTTCTGTTTTCTTCTTCCCATGTTTGGATTCTCTCTGAATGGGTTTATGTGATGATCATAAGGATTTCTAATTGATGTCATCTATCAAGTTTACTGACAAGTTCATATTTTGAGATGTTAAACTGTCTCTTTACCTTTGAGAAATTAGCAAATAAAACTTATTTTGGGGTTTTTTTTTTTAGTTGAATCCAAGCTTCCTGTCATGCTTAGGATATACCCCTGGAAATAGACACTGATTTATGCTTAAATTAAATATTGTTCTGACCATACTTTTTACAAGTGACCTAACAAGAGTGTTCTTTGTTTTTCCCCAGGTGAAAGATAGGCACAATGGAAACTTGTTGTTGGATGAAGAGGGCCATATCATACACATAGATTTTGGTTTCATGCTTTCTAATTCACCTGGTGGTGTAAATTTTGAAAGTGCACCATTTAAACTAACTCGTGAACTTCTTGAGGTAAGATATTCTTTCATGCAGCCTACAAAGCTAACATTTTCCCTAAACTATATATGACTTTCAGGTCATTTGGGTTCTGTAAGCTAAAAAATCTTTATGAATGAAACACAATTGTTGCTTTGTGCTAGGTGATGGACTCTGATGCTGAGGGAGTTCCAAGTGAATTTTTTGATTATTTTAAGGTAAGTGGTGTATTTGTCTCTGTAGACCAAATATGCATGAGTCAGGTCTCAATCTTGTGTTTGTCGGTTTTTATATCTTTTGTTGTCAACCTATATTTTTCAGGTTTTATGCATCCAAGGTTTTCTAACGTGTCGCAAACATGCAGAACGCATAATTCTTCTTGTCGAGATGTTGCAGGTGATATCATTTGATTTTCTTCTAAATTTGTTCCTTTTCTTGTTGACTCAATTTAACTTGTCATGGTGGAGCATTTGTAATCCTTTCACCATGTTTCTTTATTAAAGGGTTATAGGTGGATCAGTGGACCAATATGTGGTGTTTTATGTTACATTATTTGTTGGAAATTACGCTTTTCAGAGTGATCTTTGGCCTTGTGGAACCTTCTGTTACAATCTGCTTTTGTGTTTGTATTTATTAGTTCGAAGAAAGTATTTTATCATTTGGCAGGTCATGGGTGCAGGGTGGGGAAGAACTTCTCCTAGTTAAGCTATATTTACGAATGATAAGACAAGACTGGCTATGGTGCTCCCTTTTTCTATTCAATAATTTATTATTATTATTATTATTATTATTATTATTATTATTATTATGGTTATTTATTATTATTGTGGTTATTTATTATCGCTAATTTTAATAATAGAAAAGGATAAATATGCACTGAATTGATAGATTGTGCTTCTCTAGTCAATCCAGAATCCAGAGAAACACTTCTTATTGTTTTCTAGGGATGTGATGACTGTATTTGTTGTAAGTGCTCGTGTAGACTGAAATGCTCATAATGCGTCATCTTTATTTTACAGTAACCAACCTATTAGCATGTGATACAAACCATTTGATATTTATTCCTTCATTTAGATTTATATTTGTGCAACAGGAGTTTGATTCTTGAATGTTACTGGGATCATATAAAGGAGTGTTGCATAAAGTCTGGTACCATATTTTTCTTGACAGTGAAATTGTTAATCATCAAACAGTTACAGGAGGTAGCTTCTCCACATAAGTTAAATGGAATATACATGGAAAGCATTGTTAAAATACCTAAGGAAAATTAAAATCTCAAAGACCCTACTAACATGTGTGGGACAATAGTGTATTAATGAACGGAGAAGATTCTACAGATCCAGCAGATGTGTTCCAATCGTCTGTCTGATGGTAAATAATCTGCTCATAATGAAATTTTATCCATGTGTTACAAAATCTTGCCTGGTTGATGCACACCTGTTAAATTAAACATCTTTACATTAGTTTGTCTTTGTAGGTGAGACAAATTGAAGTGACATTAAACTCAATTGAGTCATATCATATCAAAACTGCCATCCAACTCAATGGGGCTTTGTGCCATTAGAATCTTCTCATAGTTTCCTTCCTATTCCCTCCCCTCACCCCTGGCCAGGTTGGGGGAGGGAGTGAGAGCCTGCTTGGAGCACAATCAAGCTTTTCTGTGGATGTTCCTAACTAAAAAAGTCTGATGCTTATATTTCTATGATGTACTCATGGTAGATTTATGGCTTTCAGCATTATACTAGAGAAATATAAAAATGAAAATGAATATACTTCAAGAGTTTTGAGCTTTTGATTTATAAGGAATGTTTGAAGATAGCCTTTTTAATTGAAAATAATCAGTAATGGTGAAGTTGTATAGGTCCACATAACGTTAAGAAGATTGAATAGGGTTGCAAAATCTTTACATATATTGTTATACAGGTACCATGCAGTTTGTTATTAATAAAAGGTTGAAAAGATAGGGAAACATGGAAAATAATAGCAGTTATGTGATTTAATATGCTAATAATTAGCTCATCTCATCTCATGGTGACCTCTTTGCCATTAAGAGAGGTAATGATCTGCTAGCATTGAACTTTGTATAATGTATCGATATAAACCTATATCTCTCATATGTTGTACGTTTGGTTGCTTGTAATCCATGTTTCTTCAAGATTGCATTATTTGTGCCCATAAGACAAGATAACTGAGGATCTCTTCCCTCATGTCATGAGTAAATTATTATTTGATATTAGAGTTTTGACCATCCAATCTGATCCAATTGCCATTTTTTGTAGGATTCTGACTTCCCTTGTTTCAAAGGTGGTCCCCGGACAATACAGAACTTGAGGAAACGGTTTCATCTTAGTTTGACAGAGGAGGTTTGATCCCCCCACCCTCTCCAATATGCTTTTTTTGTAATCTATTTATTTATTGTTCATCCCTTCACTAAACAATGTTCTCCTGTATCAGCAATGTGTGTCTTTGGTCCTTTCGCTGATCAGCAGTAGCTTGGATGCATGGCGGACACGTCAGTATGACTACTACCAGAGAGTCTTAAATGGGATATTATGAGCATGGATTACACCCTTGACAGTTCAGTTGGAGATAGTGTATTTCTTTGTGCTTGAGGATATATGGTTTCATGGCAGTGAGCAATTACGATATATCACCACTGCTAATATGCATGGTGGTGATACTTGGGATGCCGTTTTCTGTCAGTGAGCAAGTTTGTTACTATCGAGGCAGAAGTGCTCTGTCGATGTATAGCTGATGCAACAGCTCTTCAGGAGGAGTTTTTTTGTTTTGGCATTTTCCCTTGTTTCAAGAAAAGAGATTCAGCTGACCTGATGGAGTTTTCGTTATTCGAGGAGGGGTTCGACGTTTTAACCCACATTGTGTGGGCCATACTGTACAGAGTGATTGACAATGGGGGCGGGGGTGTAACTCATTGAAGACAACACTCGAACCTTCATTATGATTTTTGAGTCTGCTACACCAATTGATCTGTAGCAAAGAACTCGGCCTGCCTTTATGTTTGCTGCCTTGCCGTTAAAGCTTTGATCAGTTTGCATTCATAAGCTACTCTCTATCACACTCTCTTGGCTTCAAATCTCCGGCATCCATCTTCGGCCGTTATTCTCTTATGTGAAAATGCTGAAGTAGCATTCTGTTGTATTTGTGTATAAATTTCAAATTTGTTTCACACCTATAGTGCAATTTTCTCATTTGGATAGAAGTGTGCAAGTTTGATTGGCACCAATTGGTTACACGTCTCACCAGTGCAAAAACACGTATGTATATCGTGTTAATTGTCGTATTGCAGCTCCATCTGTGAACCTCTCCACTTTTTACGAGTTCTTGCTCTCGCTCGAGACTTGTCTTGGGATATAGATTAGCAACATGATTTTTTGGTGGCTTTAGTGTCGAGAAGAAGATTCCTTTTGTGTTTTTTCTCTGTAATGATTTTATTGAATATGTTATGCTGTGTAGTATCGTTTCTGCACCTTCTGCTATATAGGTTTGAATACGTGCATTGAGTGGACTGGGCCTTGCAGATCTTATTTGCTTAGTTATTAGCAATGGGGCGTCGATGCTGCTAAGGCAGAGGAAGGGGCTGCGTTGCGGGGAGGCTCGTCGGACATTAGTTGCAGCGCATGCCTGAGGAGCGGCCGTGCGGTTGCAGTGCAATTTCCGGCAGCCGCATCCTCTTTTTCAACTTTTTTTTTTTTAAATTTTTTTTATGTATTTAATTTCATTGTGTCTAATTTTCTAATTGGTCGGTCAACCTTGTTGATTGTGCCTAGCCATTCACTTTTTTTTTTCTCTGAAATTTTTATTATTTTTTCAAAATGTTGTTTTTTCCTACTTTTTTCATCTATAAATACTCATACTTCCTTAACAAAATTCTCATCTCAAAAAATTCACTTCTAATTCTCAATTTTCTCAATTCTCTATCCTTTCATTTCTCTTATTCTCCTTGTTGATATTGATTTAAACGGTGCTGGGAATTGGTCCCTCGATCCAAGCTGTTAAGCTAGATTTCAATCCTTCTGTAGTGAAAGGAGTTAAGATACAAACAATCTGGCTACTTGGAACCTTGATGTGTCGAATTATACTTAGCCCATTGATTACAGGCTCCTACGAAAGCTTGTGCAGCCTCTTGGGTATCAAAGTCGACAATTATGACGTCGATGATATGGAATCGACGATGTCTACACTGCAGTCGATGAAGGGGAAATGCAAATAGAGGGTAGTTATCGAAGGTGGGAAGTACCGGTTGTAGGAGACGATAATTGTGGTGAGGTGCTATGTCGACGTCTCGAAGGACTCGATGATCGGTAATTGCCAACGGGTTCGACTCTTTTGGGAGAAGGTTGTGGAGAAATACAATAGTTTGAAACCAAATTGGGCGCTACCTTGTGATTGAGACCATCTCCGCAAGCATTGGGGCTGGGTGCAGACAAACGTATCCGATTACGTCGGCTTCATTAATAATTTGGAGAAGGTATGGTCCAGCGGACCCATTGCTGAAGATATTCACTTGTCGGCAAAAGATGCCTTCTACAAAGAAGAATGTAAGCAGTTCAAGTACGAGGAGGTGTGCTTCGTTGTTCACAAACACCTAAAGTTTGCCGGCAACTCTTCATCTGGCAGCCCCAAGCAATTGAAGTTCTCCACTACCAATCAATACTCAAACAACCCCGAATGGGTTGATCTGAATGCCTCGGATTCCCGACACCAATCCAGCTTGATTTCGCTCAGTCATGCGATGTTAATGAAGCAATACTCGAAATAGATTTCAAAGGAAACTTCATCTTGGCCCGAATCCAGAAGCCAACTCCATGAAGCGATGCTCGAGCAGATGCGCAAAGAACTAGGATTTTATTAGTACGTTTTTTAAATTAGGATTTTAAATTATGTATTTTCGATTTTTTAATTCGGATTTTAATTAATGTAATTTTTGAATTTTAATGAAGTAATTTTGAACTTGTCATTGTTTATTCTTATTTTACAAATATCGCAATATAAATAATTATATGTAATTAGTGAATAATAAAAATATTTATGAAATGAGAAAATAGAGTTATGGATGAAAAATGAGACTGAAATTTTGGGTTGCATTGTAGATGTTGTGACTAAAAATAGGACTGATGATGTGGCAATTAAAAAATAGAGCAAAATTAAATTTTGACTGAAAATAAAACTGCATTGCGAATGACTCTATTACGTGCTTCTTAAGATAACCGTTTTATATCAGTAAGTAACTATAAATAAGTCTATATATATAATGGATCATAATGATTATGGATTTATGCAATTAGTAATTTTTGTTTTTTGTTATTTTCAATTCACAAAAAAATATAAAAAAAATATAAAAGAATCTCAAAGAATATTATATTTATTTTCAGGGACTATCATGCTATTTTCTAAGAACTAAAAATGTAGTTCAGTCTTAATTTTTTTTTATTTAGTGTTACATTAATTCAAATCCACAATTTTATTTTAACTCAGTTAAATTATACTAAAAATTAGCAGTGTAACGTAAATGAACCAATAAGAAGATTAGCTTACTCAACAAGCTTGAAAGCAAGCGGCTTAAGCCCTCGTCACCCTACACTTCGTTTCTATATAAACCCTGCCCCCTCCCATTTTCCTTAATCTGTCGTGAAATTTTCTTAATCTCTGTATCACTTCTACGCGTTTTCCATCTCCGTTCCGCCGCTTCACTCCACCCCTTCGAGGTATGTGTTGCCGTTGTTTTCTTAATTTTGTTTTTTTGTACCATAATTGTGTTTGTTTCTTTTGCTACTTACGTTTTCTTGGTCTATTGATTTGAGATTTTGTGTATTAGGGGGTTTGGATTCTAGGGTTTGTGTATTGACTTTTGGGTATCCATCGTTAGGTTCGTGCCAAAACTAATTTCTGGGGAATTTTTGGGTCTTCCTGGTTTAGTAATGTTTGTTTCTGATAGACATGAAATCTCAGCTCGTTTAGTTATACTTTTGGGGTATTTCATTTTATTTTGATTATTTCCTTTGCATTTTTAATCTGTATATTTACCCTTTCACTGGTTGATTATGATTTTGACTGGATTTAAACTTAAAGGTGTGGTCTTTTTCAGTGGAAAAGTTCAATTCATGTCTCTCAATTCCAGTGATGCATTTGTACTATATCATCAGTGTCTTTAGTTCCATTTAACTGGATCAGTTGTGGATTCCTAATTTTGGGATGGTCTGTCTTATGTTGTTGGGTTTGGTTGACGCTCGTGATGTGGTTCTTAGTTTTTTGAACTGTGCTTTGTTAATGTTTGCCCGAAGGCTACTGATATAGTTGCAATGTTAGGGCTTGTATTGCACACCAGATGTCTTTTGATTCCAACAAGAAGCATCAGTGGTTTGTGTGGCGTGCTTTCTGTTTCATAAGCCGGGGGAGGCTGTGGTGCTCCACAAAGGTGCTGTTTCGGGATTGGACTTGAAGACGAGGTTTAAGTAGTTTCAGGCTGGAGATCTGTGGCTTGGGATTGGTGTGTAGAGGCGTTCTCTTTTCAATTTTCATTTTTTTTCATTTTTGAGGACTATTGGCTGTGGAAAGATTGTTCTTGGTGGGGAGAGGTGTTCAGTACATAATTGGTGGGAGTTTACTCCAGTAGTTGGATTATTAGGTGTTCTGTTATCACAGTGAGTATGCGTCTCCCCCCAGGATTCCGATTTCATCCAACTGATGTTGAGTTGGTTTTGTACTATCTCAAGAGGAAGATTTTGGGTAAGAAGCT
>JAYDZE010537783.1:0-14949 GCA_034509125.1 Monilaria moniliformis
CACCTGCAGGATGCCGGATACGATCGAACGTGGAAATCAAACTACACAACAAGTAAGTGTTCCTTTTCGTTGTGTGAATATATGCTCAACTCATAAGATCAATTGTGAATCTAGATCGTTATTCTTGTCTTGCTTCCGCTGCGTAATTATTAGATAATGACAAGAATTCCTAACAGATGGGAATGTGGTTTATTTGGACTTGGCTTCGCAAGGAAAAATGTGACCATAAGAAGATGAAAGACTGTAACCTCATGATAGTATGTGATGGTCTGATGGAGAGACATAGTGTTGCCAAAGATTAGGGAAGCAAAGTGGAGATGCCCGCCAAGAGGCCACCTCCGCCTCGATGTGGACTACGGTTTTTTTTTTCTTTTTTTCTTTTTTTATCCCTATTTACCTCCGTAATAACTCGAACCCCTGATCTATTGGTCGGAAAAGAAGCATCTTAATTACCAACTAAGTTGCGCTTCATCGTCAATGCGTCCAAGATGAGCTCTTTGGAGCCATGGTTTTCTCATACTCACTTCTAGCAGTCCGTGCAGTTGCAGAAGATGATATGGAAAATAGAATTTTATATAAAGACTTATTTGATACTTTCATCGCCGCGAAAAGATACTGCGTTCACTCTATTAATCACATGCGCCTGGAAGCGACTCGGGTAGCTCACGCCCTTGCTAGCTATATATGCAAAATCTAGAGATCATACCTGTCTGTGGTATGCAGATTGGCCTCAATGGCTTATTGAAATCATGCCATCACATCTTCTGAGTAAAAAAGCTGTTTCCCCCTAAAAAAAGTAATTCATAAATAATTGTTTGCTATTTTGCATTACACATTTTTAATACTATTTTCTTTTAAATTATCACGTTTAAAATTTTATAATTGTTATATAATTTATTCTCAATTAATTTTTTTATTATTATTTGATTATATAGGCAATCTATTTTTATTTTATTTTAACTATAATACATGCTATTATTATTATTATTATTATTATATTAATATTAAATATAGATTGCAAATAGCTCCACAATTTTTTTTTAAATATTTACAAATGGAAATATAATTTGTCAAACAAAATGCATATCTAAATAATTCATCTATCCATAAAAAATGTCCAACATTGAGGATGACATGAGCATTAAATAAATGTTAGGTAGATATCTAGTTAGTAGAAAAAATATCTTACAAAGAGGTCAAATAGTAAATTAAAATGGTAGGACATGGGTAGTTTTTATTGTAAATCAAAAGTATTGTGAAGATAAATTATAAAGAGGGGTGTTCAAAAAAGAAAAGTCTTACACTCTTCGTTGACACCTAATAAGACAATTGTTGCATATTCTTGGTGGACGGATGTAAAATGTTTTAAAGTACCTAATTATCTTAGGTTCATTCACTTTTAATTAGATTTGAATATTTTTAAAAATTAATAATGAATGATTATTTTAAAATAAAAATTACAAGTGTGCTCAATTATTAATAATGAGTAATATTTTTAAATAAAAATTTCAGTCGTCAGTATAATATCTGAATACATACTAACCAATTCATGTCTATGTTAATAATATTTATATATAGATTCAAAAATCACTTATATATATATATAATTAAATATAAAAATAATTAATTTGTAATAAGTAATTTAATTGCCAAATTTAGAAACAAAATTTTGGAAAAAAATTATTTTGGGGTAAAGGTTTTGTTTTTATATAAATTTATTATCATTTGTGTATAACTTACATGCAAATGATATATAAGAAATATAGAGTCAGCAACATTAGAAAAAAGAAAAACTTATGTAATAATGAAATAATTGAAATGAATATGAATTTAATAGTGGGAAACTATTATTGGAAAAGATCCGAACCAAGCCATAATTGCAATTTATCTAATTAAAATTGAATTAAACAAGTAGGCGAGGATCCTTTTCCTCTCGATCTATCTTAACCTATCAACCATCGGCGTCTCTCTCTCCTCTTCCAATTAAATATGTGGAAGCTGATGAAGGCAGAATCACACTGAGGTGACGCCGGCTGATTTTCTCCGGGTATTATTCAAATCGTATTTCTCGTTCCTTTTCTTTTTCACTGATTTTGAGCTGTTTGACACATAAAAAGCATGAAGTCGGTTCCTGATTTGTTAACTTCCAACAATGTAAGAAATTTCAAGACAATGAGCTAGGGACTGGGAATATTTTAGCTTATATGATTAGGTTTTCATGTACAATTCAATGATTTCTGTTTCGATGTTTACAAATTTGGTTAAATGAACAATTAATAAATGAGAAATGTATATTTGGGATCATTCAAGCAAGCCCGTGTTTCGAATCTATATGATAACGCTGGGGCTATTTATCGCCTCTAATTGCACCAAACCGAACATTTTTCTTATTATTGTTTTGTTTTCTCTTGAGTTGCAGATGTAGTGTTAATTGTGATTGGTTATATGATGAAACAAACCATTGGTTTTGTGCCACATCATTGTTGTTCTCGTTGTAGTATGACAATGTCGAAGAGCTGATTATTGTGAGCGGGAAGAAAGGCATGCTTCTTGTTTTTTTGCCCTTTGAACGGAGAAAGATCAATGTTAGAATGGTCACGTAACTGTTGCTTTGCCTTCTTGGAAGGTATGGGCTTCTGATATCGACTGTGATGAGGAGAATGTGCCTCAGACTATCAACTAAGTTGTTGAATATATCCGTAGCTTCCCTTTGTAGAACCAGGCAATTGGAGAAGGCTGAAGCTGCTTTAATTGATGGAATAAGATTGGGAGTGCTACCGGATGTAGTGACTTATAACATTTTGATAACGGGGTATTGTCAATTTGTTGGGTTCGATGCAGGCTACCATGTCATTCACCGAATGAAGGAGGCTGGGATAAACCCGAATCTTATTACCTATAATTCTTTGATGGCTGGTGCCACCAGGCAGGGCTCGTTAGCTTTCTGTCTTGATATGCTCGATGAGATGCTCGACAGGGGAATAGTTCCTGATGTATGGAGTTATAACACATTGATGCATTGCTTTTTCAAAATGGGAAGGCCAGACGAGGCGTACAGGATTTTCAGTGAAATTCTTTTGAAGAATATCTCTCCTTGTCAGGCCACATATAACATCCTAATTAATGGACTTTGCAAGAACGGGTACATCAAGAATGCTTTGATGTTATTTAGGAATTTGCAGCGTCAAGGCTATGTGCCGCAGATAGTGACGTACAACATTCTTATGAATGGTTTATGCAAGTTGAGGAGGTGGAAGGCTATAATGAGACTTTTCGAGGAGATCAGGGAATTGGGTATTGCACCAAATGCTATTACTTACACTACAGCTATGAAGTGCTGCTTCGGGAGTAGACGATATAAGGAAGGGCTTCAATTATTTTTCGAGATGAAGAGCAGAGGGTATGCGTATGATTTGTTTGCCTGCTGTACAATTGTTGCTGCTTTGGTTAAGTCAGGTAGAAGACAAACTGTTGATAGATGCATTGCACACATGATTAAGATTGGGTATGATCTTGACATGGCGTCATACAACACCTTAATTAATTGGCATTTCAAGGAAGGCAAACTTGAGAAGGCCTACAACTTGTTGGACGTGGCTGAATCGAGGGGACTGGATTGTGATATTTATACCCATACAATCTTGATAGATGGGCTTTGCAAGGCTGGCAATTTTGATGTTGCCGAAAGGCATCTGAACCATATGAAAACGATGGGATTCAATTGCTTAGTTGCTTCTAATTGCTTTATTAACGATCTCTGCAAAGCTGGCTATATAGATTATGCACTGCAAGTTTTTAACTCGTCAGATATGAGGGATTCATGTACCTACTCTTCCTTGGTGAACAGCCTTTGCAAACAAAGGAGGTATCGTTTGGCTGCTCAACTCTTGCTATCTTGCATTAGATCAGGTATGAAAGTACTGAAGGCGGACCAAAAAAATGTTATTCAGGGTCTCACTCGTTTAGGCACCAAAATGGATGCCAAGAGATTTAAGCTACAAGTTCATATAGCTAAATTGTTGCAGTATTGATATCTCATTGATGTCTATTCATATGAAGTAGAATGTCTTCATATGAATGCTAATTAATTCGAGCACTCGGCCCTTATCTGCCACCATCAAATCATTGATGCGTCTTATTCCAGAAAATTCGAGGATTATTATAACATGCCAGATTTTGACTGTTACTAATGCATGTCTTACACTGGAAAAGTTTGGATGATTGTGGATTGTGATTTTGCTACAATGGAGATGGAGAAGTTCTAAGACCGTTACCTTTTATAGATCTAATCTGAGTCATCTCCGGATTAAAATGGTGAAATGGAGGTGCTCGGTCACCTATCAAATGACACGCTCAAAGTTCAGATCCCGGATGGCCCATTTTCACTATCCAGTCTTGATGACCCTTTGTAAGTCCTGTGTTACTTGAGTTAAAGAGTGAAGTGATATTATCAGGCTGTGGGTACTGTAGTGACATGCGAAACATTGTGCGGAGGTATGAAACGCATCTGGAAGTGTTCCAATGGGGTCGTGTCGTGTGGTCTCTATTTCTAGTGACTTCTCCTTCTAGCCCTAGTAAAGCAGGCAACATCTCATGCAAAGTCGAAGAGAGAACAATGGCTGGATAAAATTGCAGTCGATGGGGCCAGGTATCAAATCTTTTGGATTGAGTTCAGAGGTTCAGATCCATAGCTTATGCTTTTAACTCTGTCAAATTATGTCTTCATGTTGTTTCTGATGTTCCCGTGCCAACAATGTGTGCCAGGGGCGGAGCCACCTTATGATGCCCGCCTAGTTTCAAAACCTAATGAAAAAACCTCATAAATTACTCCCCCTACATAATTTCCTGGCTCCGCCCTGAATTGTGTCCTGATGCACTTCTGAATTGGATCTTAAGCTTGCATCCCTTTCCTAGTTACTAAGAAAATTGTCGGTCAAGATTCAAGCCTGTCCTATATCATGATTAGCAACTGTAGTATTATCTGAGGATTTCTCATCACTCGTTTTTCTTATTTATTCATTTTTGTTGTTGCAGATGCAACCCTTCCTGTTTTCATGGCCAATTGGCCATTGACCAGACTTAATAATTTGTGTCAAATTCATCGAGCAGCTGGTGGAGGCGAGTTTAAAGCACAGTCAGCGCTGGAAAATTTATCTTCAACTGACGACAAGTTTTTTTTTTTGAGACACTATTCCTCACTTAATATTTAGAGATTTATGGCATCGGTACTGAGGTTCTTAAATTTCTCTTACATTATTATTCATGAGCTCTACAATCATTTTTTTTCCTTAAAATTTTAACTCTTATAATTAGAGGGTATTTGTTTTGTCCTTTCCTTACACTATCAATTTTTTATTCTTTCATAATTCATATAATATTTCAATTTCATAACTTAAATATAAATTTTGTTAAAATAAATAAAATAATATAGTTGAAATTATATGATTTAAATCCTAATGTTACATTATTTAATGTAGAAAAATTATGTAATTTAAATTTCAAAATTACATTTATTACATTATCGCAAAAAAATGAAAAAAAACATAAGAAAAAGTTCGAACAAAAAAAGATTGTGAAAAAAACAAAAAACAAAAACGAAAATAAATATATAAATAAATTTGGAACTAGTGAGTTTAAATATGCCTCTCTTACCATTAGACCAAGGCTTTTTGTATATATTAAATCAATACAGTAAGCTATATAATAAAACTAAAAAATAAAAATAAATAAAAATAAAAAATACACTTACCTCGTTGGCACACGTCAGCGGCTCGCAAGCCCCCACTGCAGGCAGAGCCGGCAGCTTACTGCTCTGCAGCGGCGGTAAGGCGGCTCGTACAAGGGACGCGGTTGCCAGTGCCCTCATACATGATCGATGAAAAGCTAGATTTTGAAATTGAGGCTTGAAAGAACATCTTGGCTCAGGACAGGATGTTTCAAAACTAGGGAAATTGTTCGGACTTGGTGAGCTTTAATACGGTGTTGCACGACCACATACAATACATACATCAATGTGTATGTAAATTCTGCAGTAGAAATTCACATATGCATTCTTGATAATTACTAGTATTTGATAATGTACGCATTTTTTGTTGATTATCTGTTTATTAGCCCTTTCAGTAACGAACTCTCTCTCTCTCTCTCTCTCTCTCCCTCTCCCTCTCCTGCGGTACTTCTTCTCATTCTGACAGGGATTTCTCCTAGCTATAATGTTTGAAGGCAGTTGTATATTTGCCTGTTTGGTTCTTGCTAGTAATTTGGAAATTGGAAATTGTTGTCCTTTTATTTCATTTTATTTTATTTTTGTCATACTAGGTGTTGTGATTCTTACTTGATTTATTTGTTTTACTAATTTTTTTGAGTTCATGAGAAAATCCGCTACTTTCGAGATAAAACTCATGTTTATATGCGATTCACACCGATAAAAGTATTGGTGGAATTCGAATCTGAGACATTCGGTTCATCAACATCCATTTAACCAGTAGGCCATTTCTAATACCGTTTTATCATTTCTGCACATTGTCATCCTTTGTAAAGTTCGGGTAAACTTGGTTTCTATTCTTGATTTCAAGAACTAATCTTAGTTTCGATACTTGCCTTTTGCGGCGCAATTTTTATATACTACTTTTTTCTTCTATATAAATTGGATTTTGCTTACATTTTTATGCTCAATCATATCATAGTCAACTTTGTAGGCTAACTTGGTTGCAAATCCGGAAAAGGTCAAAATTTTCTTACATATTGAATCTTTTATATATGTTTATATATAGACAACACAAGGTCTTCTACTGTTTATTTTATTTGATTCTTTTTAGTTTTGTGAGTGAAAAAAATGATCATGGACCGGTTTTATCTATAGGATTTCATTAGGTATCCTAGGGAAGGACTTAGGTGGGGTCGCGCGGGATCAACCAATCTCATTGTCGGATCACGAGTATAAAAAATTCTATTAAATTCAGTTATTCGTTACGCCGTCGACATTAAGTGCGGTACTTCTTATCCCACAAATTTTATTTTATAGATAGGTATATTGAGGACTCTCTCTCCTTCTCTGACTCTCACACTCACTCACTCACTCTCTCTCCTATTCCTTGTAAGAAAAGGATTAGACTTTTTTTGTTGGATTAAGTACGCTTAATCCTCGCCGATTTTGAATGAGCTTTTGTCAACTTAGTTTTCTTTTGGGAACTACTCTTGTCCGAAAACGGTATAAAGAGGCTTTTCCATTTAAATGTGATACTTGGATTTTTTTTCAAGATTCACCTACTATATATTTTAGATTGATGGCTTTAAGAAATTGCATATTGCTGACACTATTTTATGATATAGAGTATTAGTTATGTACTCAATCCTGTTTCTCGATGATTGCATACAAAGTTAAATATATCGGAACAAACAAAACTCAAACTCAAAAAACTCTAAATTTTGGACTTATTACATTATAAATTATGTCGTGTAATATGACATTGCATATTTAAAGCATCGCCTTCCAACTTTTTTTATCACTGCAGAAAAAATATTGGAATACTTTGTCTTAAAAATAACCTCTATTATTTATTCAGACATTAAAAAAATCATTTCTTGAAAAATAACATGTTTGCAAATAAATATGTATAGTATATTATTACAATTACCTTTATTATCCATCATACTAAGTTATAACATATTTTAATTTTTATAACTATGTGTTTCAATAACACAAACACAACACATTAGTGGCGGACACAAATATATATAAGGGGCTATCAAATTAAAAAATTCTTATTTTTGTTTGTATAATATTATTGGATTTTTGGTATTTTGTTTAAATCAATATGCAAAAGTCTCTATCATCACTACTAAATGTATGAAAATAATTATCTCAAAATTTCAAACTAAAATAAATTTATATATTGGCTCCTACAGCACACAAAACTAAATTTTATTCGAAAGGCACCGATGATAACCACCGCAGGTTCTCATGACATTAAAAAGAGGAATCAAAATAAATTTAAAAGAGTCCCATACAATTAACTACAAAAGATTATACAATTTCACTGAATTTTCTCTCCCAATCTCACACAACAGTCTCTCTCTCTCTCTCTGCTACTTTCCCTCTTTCCCTTTTTAATGTAAAAACCCATGAGAAGCCTCATCGAAACTTCCAACCCCCCAAAAACGAGAGAAATAAATCAAGAAAGGAAAAAGAGACTCAAAGTCAAAACTGGGTAGTAGTAATTTCTCTCTCCACAACACTTCATTCCCTTTGATCTCATTCCTTTCTTTCACTACTCTCTCTACACCCAAGTTGGGGAACTAATATTTGTCAATAGGACTTCCAATTTCTGCGACCCATATGAGCTAGCGAGGTAAAGTTTGAATTTTTTTCCTTTTTTTCTTTTAATCCCATGCTGGGGTTCGATTAATGCGCTTTTGGGTTTTGGTGGGATTGAGGCAAATGATTTGCTAGTTCAGAAAAGTAGTGGTTGTGGATTAAGCTTGAAATTGGTGTTTTGTAGATGATTATTGCGTCATAGAATTTTGCTAATGGGAAGGAGATCCGAATTTATATGGATATGTGCGTATCTGCTTACTTTTTTATGTATATGTATGTATATATATATACCAGTTATTTCTTTCAAACGCTTTATTGTATCTAGGAAGTATCCATTTGCAGCTGTGGAATAGTATTCAAGACAATGAATAGTTTCCCTCAAAAGATGGGTATCCAAATTTATTGGCCTCTGCAGAGACAAATAATTTATTTTCAATTGAAAATAAAACTTTAGTAAAATATTTCAAGGACAGTGCCATTTGCTTGATTAATGGCTGGGAGAAGGCATTTTGTTTATTCACATGTGCAGTGATGTTGCTACTTTAATGCTTAACAGTCAATCAAGGTTGCTTATTTAGTTGCTCGATGATCTTTTTTTTTTTTTTTTGAGTTCTTGTTGTTGTATATAAGTGCAGAGGAGCCTCCTGCAGTTTGTATAGGATCTAAGTGACATTGGTTACTGAATGCGCTCGTTCCCAACAGTGATGCATGTACGTGTTTCAGCTTGAAGCGTTAATCTTGGAGATTTTCGATTGTCCAATATGGCAGATACCAGTCCTAGGACGGATACATCTACCGATGCTGATACGGAAGATAAAATGGTAGTACTCATAATGCAGTATGCTGCTTTTTTTCGTTTTTCAGAAGTATATATGATGTGCACATTTTAGCACATAGTATGAATAGGTGTGTAGATTCTGCTTTTAATATATGTTTGATGCCTTATGCTTACATTCTTCTAACCAATAAAACTATTGTGATTAGTTGATAATTTGATCGTGGGATCTGTTCTTGTGCAGTTCCAAAGCAATCAGTTACAGGGAATAGGTGCTTCCGATGGCAGTGATAAGTCGAGAGATCAAAAGGTTCTTGAACTCTTAATTTTTTTTCCCACATGCATTTTTTATTTAATCCAGATGTGTAATTGCCACTACCTTCTGTAGACTCTCCGTAGGCTTGCTCAAAATCGGGAAGCTGCAAGGAAAAGCCGCTTAAGGAAAAAGGTAGGTTTCTTGGTATTTCTGATAAATCCTTTTTACTTTAAATCAATAACATAATGTTACTTTTTAGTTGCTCTGTCTTAATTGATATCAAGTTGCAGCTCTAGTAGTTCTGATACTTTTTGCTTTATTAGTAGAGTTGTATATTTTCAATTCTTATCAAGTATTTTTCTACGTTTGAAGTTGATTTACCTTAATAAGCGGACTGCTTAAGATCTAGTGAAATACCATGAGACTTAAGATGTTTAGAAAATCTTGCTTATTCGTCCGTCATATGATCCTTAGGGAACCTGTTCTTTCATGTGATATGTGGTTGTAGAATTCATGTTTTCCGGGCATAGTGCATATACAGGTTACTGGGTATCGAATAGTAGCAGTCGTCGACTGACAGATGCTGAGATGGGTTAATTGATTGGGAGTTTAGATAATTTAGTCAGATCCAGAGGATCAGTACATGAGTTCAGCTAAGAAATCCAGTTACCTCAAGTGTTCATTCAAACGAACTTTTGTCTTTTTACTACGTAGGACTGCCACGTTTCCCATCTTTCAACAAAACTGCCACCCATCCTATCCAGCTGTGCTTGGGGTTCCCACCGCCACTGTCTCATTGCCATTTGCCAGTTGCTGGTGCTGTCTGCTAACGTAACTTCTTTTTTTTTTTTCCGATTAGCATAGGGGAATGCTCTGTGAAAAAGTAATTATTTAGATTTGGGTGGGAGCTTGGCAAAGGAAATTTCTTATGTAAAAGACAACACTAAGACATTTAGATTTGGTACAAGTAAGGCGACATGCAAGGAAGATGATTGTGTCTGAAGCAAATAAAGCCAAAACACCGAGTTTGTACAAGATAAAGTTCCGTTCCTGCGTTGTGTCAAAAGTGATGGATTATAGAAATCCTCTTTCCAATTGGATAATAGAGATTTTGGAGGAGCCTAGCATTCCCGAGCATCTTAATATCATTATGGTTTCGTTCAGTCATGAATTTCTTCAGCATTCAGCTTGTAGGCCTTTAGAAATTATGTAGCGATGTTCCCATTATGGTTGGGGAGAATTAATGGCGAATTTGGTCAATCAAGGGGAATTCCTCATTAGTATTGAATAGTGATATCTTGGATTATTAGTAAGCCTGCAAATAGTATTCTTAAAGTTGTGCTAAAGAAGCTTAATATTATAATGAATGAGAAAAATCTACAGAGAAGAGTATAAATAAATGTGGGTTAATTATAGTTTGTTTTACCAACTTTCGGCATTTTTGAAAAATGTCCTCAACTTACGTTTTCACTTCAAAAACCCTCAACTTTGGAACAAGTTTGATTTATATGTCGCATTACAGAAGCCAGTGGTGGAATAATGAGTCACCCAGAATCTGCATTATTCAATATAAAATTGTAGAGAAAACCCTAAGCCCTAAGAGTCTACGTCCAACGAGGCGACTCATCATCTTGTGGCCAGACTCTATAAGGCAGGACATAAATAAAACTTTTGCCAATGTTGAGGGTTTTTGAAGTGAAAATATAAGTTGGAAAATGCTGAAAGTTGGGAGACATTGACATAATAAATATAGCCATCAAACTTGATTGCTTTGATGTTAGTTGAAGGTTGTTTGTTTTTTCAATGATAACATTAATTATTTATTTTGAGGGGATGATCACAATAAAGACTTAAAGAAATAGAAAACTTTTATAACCATGTCTTTGTCAGTTAAAGTGCTTTAGATGGAGGCTAGGAGTGATAATTTCATTTGTTCCTTTTTCCTTTACTCGGAAACTGTTGACGACACAACCGGCACGATATTGTATGATTCTTCAGAGGTGCTTTTCCAATATGATTTATTGTTACTTTGATATTGCCCAACTTTATTTGTAACTTGCTTCTGTATTTGTGATACAGGCCTATGTTCAACAGCTAGAAAGCAGCAGAATGAAATTGACGCAACTCGAGCAAGAGCTTCAACGAGCTAGACAGCAGGTTTCTTGCTGCATTCTTTGTACAAATATGTAATTCCTGTTTCCTCTCTTTTGTTTTTCAATTTAGTGAATGAGGTTTTTTTTTTTTCCGAAGGGAATATTTATTTCAAGTTCAGGAGATCAATCTCAATCAGTTGGTGGAAACGGTATGGACCTCCTCTCATTTTGACTGTCTACTTCCGTTCCTTATAAAAGAAGGTTTTTTGCCCAAATCGGTAGAGTTGTTCTTGTCTTCTTTTCTTTTCTTTTCTTTTTTCAAGTTTTGTAAGAGGAAAAGGATTTCTATCTTTTGAATGCCGGAGCTTTCCGTCTGACCTAATAATTAAAGAAGAGTAGAAATCGACAATTTAGGACGCAAGTCTGCGAGTCTTGGTTCAGGACCGTTACTTGTCATTTGGAGGTTCTAGATTTGAACATTTGTTGCATCACATCCGAAAATTGAGGAGTCTTTATAGCCAACTCGGAACTTGAAACTACTTTTTACTATAAATTTTGTTTCAGCGACTTTGACTTCCGTGAATATCCACTTCTAGGTGCCTTGGCCTTTGATGTTGAATATGCGAGGTGGCTGGAGGAGCACAACAAGCGGATTAATGAGCTTAGAGGTGCTGTCAATTCGCACGCGGGTGATGGTGAACTCCGCATAATCGTTGACGGCATTTTGTCGCATTATGACGACATCTTTAGGATAAAAGGTGATGCTGCAAAGGCTGACGTCTTCCACATCTTGTCAGGCATGTGGAAGACGCCTGCTGAAAGATGCTTCCTCTGGCTTGGCGGCTTCCGGTCGTCTGAACTTCTTAAGGTTAGTCACAGTCTATCATTTTAAGTTTCTCGATTCCCTTATATGATTTCTGGTTATTATATTTAGTTTTTGAATGGTTTTTTTTTTTTTTAATAATCTTGGTTGCAGCTTCTAATTAATCAGTTAGAGCCGTTGACTGAACAGCAGTTATTGGCTATCAACAACTTGCAACAATCGTCTCAACAAGCCGAAGATGCTCTATCTCAAGGAATGGAAGCGTTGCAGCAGTCGTTGGCCGAAACGTTAGCTGGTTCCCTCGGTCCAACGGGTTCGTCTGGAAACGTTGCCAACTACATGGGTCAAATGGCGATGGCGATGGGAAAGTTGGGAACTCTCGAGGGCTTCATTCGTCAGGTTAGCTACCGCTTGCCTAGGCATTTTCGAAGTAATACTGTGTTCTTCTTGCCCCTTTGAATGCAGTGCATCCGCCATAACTAAATCCTAATTATGATTTATAAACGTAAAAGGGATTGAGAAACATTAATTGAGGACTACTAAACCCTAATTTCAGATTGATGAACCTTAATCAAATTTAGTTTGGGGGGCGGGGAGGGGGTTGCACCGTACGTCCGGATGCACACAAGTTTTTGTCTTCTAGAGAAGGTTATTGATTGTCATGTCTTAGATAATCCGGGGTATAATAAGAATAAAATTGCTTCGTGCCTAATATAGGGTTCTGAGATTTTACCGGAACGACTGTAGTTGTGAAGATCCATAGTTGTACACTCCGGATCCTCTATTGTATTGTTGTGCAACATCTCCTATTACATCTACGGATCATTGCTATATATCAACGGAATTAAGATATCCAAATTTTACTAATGGAAATTCTTAATTATTTTCTGTACATATAAAATCCTACCATGTTTGTGAATTTCCATTAGTAAAATTTGGTAGTGTGTGGCGGTCATCCACAGATGCAACAAGAAATGTTGCACAATGATGCAATAGAGGATCTGTTGTCTCGGCATTCTGTTTGATCCTTCTCACATAAGCGAGTCGCCTACACCGAGTTTAAATGTAATGTGACGAACGGAAAAATGTTGGTCTCAGGCGGATAATTTGCGGCAGCAAACCCTCCAACAAATGCACCGGATATTAACAACTCGCCAGTCAGCCCGAGCTCTGTTAGCTATCAGCGACTACTTCTCCCGTCTCCGGGCCCTAAGCTCCCTGTGGCTCGCCCGTCCCCGGGAATAGCACCGATTAGTAATTTAGATGGGAGATGTGGGATCTTGTGGTTCTTGCCTTATTGATGACATATTCGACTGAGTTAGTTGTTTTAAAGCGTGGAAGCAGCAGCAGTGGGAGTTGATGGTGATTTATTTTAAAATGTAACATTTGTCTCCTGCAATTGTAATAGTGAAGTGCATGCCTCTTGACTGCTTGTATAATTTCTCTCTCTCTCTCTCTCTCTCTCTCTCTCTCCCCTGTATAATTTGTAGCATTTTTAGTCGTAAGTGATTGTTTTAACAGTTTAGCTTAATATAAATTCAAGAATTGGTTGATTGTAGCCTTGTTGGAAATCAGAATTGGGAATTAATTTTTGCCTTGAAAGAATAATCTCATCTTCAGTTTATAAGACCAGAAATAAGTTATGAGCATCGCTTCACTTAGAGTTTGAAATATCATAACTAATTTTGAGCATCATCTTGTAAATAGCATGAAATTTGCCACATCTCTTATAAAAAAATAATTTGTGTGGGACTATCTTATCAATCAAAATTCGAATCCAAACAAATATTTTGATAGTGTATTTGTAGTTATTAATATATAACTAAATACGAGCCCCAAAAAGGAGGAAAAAATGTCTCTTAAATGTGACAGTCTATAAATAATTCTTGGCCTAAGAAAAGCCCGCCCCTTTGGGTGAGCCTATGCACCCAAAGTACTGTCACGACACAGCCGAAATCTCTATTTTGGCCCGGTGGGTTCGGACTAGCCCGATGTTTGAACACCTCTAGGTATTTAAAGATACTAGGTGTGGCTGTAGCAATTTTAATTCTTGAACTAACTTTTCTCTCCTTTATGCATTAAATGCCTAAATGTGTGGGTGATATTGTTTAAAGATACTAGGTGTGGGTGTAGCAATTTCAATTCTTGAACTAACTTTTCTCTCCTTTGCATAAAATATCTAAATGCGTGGACGCATACCTACAAGCAAAGATCGTTTTAGAGCACCTACAACGCTACAACCAAAGATATGTGCAAAGATCCTAAGACCGTGTTTGGTTGGTCAGTTTCGTGCGGTTAAGGATAATATATCTTGATGTAATAGCTTACTTTATGTGTTTGGCATCCAATAGAGTTAAAAATAAGGCCCGTGTTAATTTATTCGAGCTCATCTCGGTTTGTGGCGATTTTCACTGTTTGGTTTGATTCTTCTTGTTTATGTATCCTTCAAAATTGGTACAATAATTTTAGCACTCACTACACTACTAAATCATTATCTTGATCTTTATATTCATTTTTATCTGGACACTTTTCATAGCTTGCTTGCTATGTGTGAATAGAGTGATAGATACATATGATATACTCATATAATTTTTGCTTTGAAGGCCAAAATTAGGGGTGAGCAAAATATCCGAAATCCGAATATCCGATCCGAACCAAATCGAAATTTAAAATTTGGTTCGGATTTTT
>JAYDZE010537794.1:0-33343 GCA_034509125.1 Monilaria moniliformis
TTGATTGCTATTAATCACAAATTTAGCATTAATACCTCAATTGCTCAATTAAGTACTAATAACAGCCTAATTAATCACTACCATTAATTTAAAATAATTTACAAAATAATTGATTAATTACTACCATTATTTTAATTAATTAAGAATTAATTTATTAAATTAATTGATAAGATAATTAATTAATTAAATTAATTTATATAATTTATAATATAATTTATATAATTTATAAGCTAGTTTGTAAGATAATTTATGTAATTTATAAGATAATGTATATAAGAAAATGTATAATTTATAATTTATTAAATAATTTATATTCATATTTTTATTAAGGATAAAATTATTATTTTACATTTTATCTATAATATAATCTAACTTACCAAACACTACACTTATTTTTATCTTATCTATTGAAATAATAATTTTTTATTTTAAAGTTTATGCTACTTTATCTATCTCAGTCTATTTTATCTAAGCGTTTGATCATAACGAAAAAAAGAGCATGCTTCCATTATCCTGCATAAACTCTACACTTTTTGATTCAAGGTACGATTTTTCATTATCTTCTTTGAAGCTGAACTTAATTTCAGTTTCTCAATAAATGTAAAGAATTAAGGAGGGGCCATTGTAGTCCATGGCGGCATGGCCTCTCTGAAACCCGTAATTTCTTCAGATAACAGTTCATATGAGATCAAGAAGCTGACTTCTCCTTTGAACTCCTTCAGTTTTGCTTCAAATACTGCGTTTTCGGGCTTTTTGACAAGGCACTTTTTTAAAGCCATTTTGTAAATTGAAACACATTAGGGTTTCTAGGTTGGAAAATGAGTTTTTGGATAACTCTGAATCCAAGTTGGACGATGATTGGACGGTTAATGTGAAGAAGTGTGTGGACGGTGATGATAATCTGGTTTTAGAAGGCCAAGATTTTCATGCGTATTCTGATAGAGTAAGGGTGAATATCTGGAAGAAGTTCAGGGGTGCAAAGACGTTGAGGAATAAGAGCAAAAAAAATTTGGATGATCAACGAAATGGTAAAAAACATAAGAGGGAAGAAAGATTCGTAATTCCATCCCAGAAAGTTGGTGCAAACAGTGTCTTCGATTCTCAAACTGAAGTTGATTTAGATTTCAATACTCTCGATCCGGACTGGAGCCTAGACAGTTGCAATCAGATCTTACAGCAGCTTGAGAGAAGCAATGGTGGAAAAGCTTCGAGGTTTTTGAGTGGATGAAAGTTAATGGAAAGTTGAAAAAGAATTTGACCGCTTATAATTTGCAGTTGAGGGTTTCGGGTAGAAAAGAGGATTGGGATGGTGTAGAGCTCATGATTAAGGAGATGGTTTCTGACTCAGGCGACAAGCTTACTTATCAGATATTTAATACCCCTTATGTATGCTTGCTATAAGAATGGGTTAGCGGAGCTGGGTTCTAGGTGGTTCAAGATGATGCTCGATTATGGGGTTCAGCCGCTGCTACTTTTGGGATGCTGATGGCTCTCTACCGGAAGGGGTGGGTTGTTGAGGAGGCGGAGTGTACATTTTCACAGATGAGGGAGATGAAGATAGCATGTCATTCTGCCTATTCAGCTATGATCACAATTTATACACGCTTGGGCTTGTATGACAAAGCTGAAGCCGTTATTGGCTTCCTCAGAGAAGATTTAAGTTGTTTTAAATCACGATAATTGGTTGGTTCTTCTCAATGCCTACTGCCAGCAGGGCAAGTTGAGCAAGGCTAAGCAAGTGTTTTATGCAATGAGAGAATCTGTTTTTTCTCCTAACGTAATTTCATATAACACATTGATCACTGGGAATGGGAAAATTTCGAAAATGGATGGTGCAGAGCATTTGTTCCGTGATCTAAAAGATGCCGGTTTTATGCCTGATGAGACAACATATAGGTTGATGATTGAAGGTTGGGGTTGAGCAGGCGATTATAACCAGGTGAAACTTTACTATGTCGAGCTCAAGAGGTTGGGTTTTAAGCCTAGCACATCAAACTTGTACACATTGATAAGATTGCAAGCCGAACATGAAGATGAAGAGGGTGCCATCGGAACTGTTAATGACATGATGGCCATTGGTTGTTCAAAGTCCTCCATTCTTGGGATTGTTCTACAGGCATATGAGAAGGCTAATAGACTGGAAAAGATGTCTTTGATTTTGGTAAATCCCATGTACCATCACGTTTTAAAAAACCAGACATCTTGTGCAGTAACAGCTTATGTCAAAAATGGCTTGATCGATGATGCTTTAAAAGTTCTAAGAGAGAAGCAGTGGGACGATCCCATATTCGAGGACAACTTGTACCACCTCTTAATATGTTGGTGCAAAGATTTGGGACGTCTGGAGAGCTCCATCAAGATATTTACTAGCATGCCAAAAGCCAAGCCAAACTTGAATATGTCTTGCACAATAATAGACATTTACAGCAAAATGAGCCTATTTTCTGAAGCTGAAGGATTTTATACTGTGTTGAAAAGTTCAGATGTCAAACTGGACATGATAGCCTTCAGCATTTTGATAAGAATGTATGTCAGATTGGGGAATCTGAGAGAGGCATGCGTGGTTGTGGACATGATGGCCGAAGAGGAGAATATTGTGCCTGATGTTTCTCTTCTTCGTGACATACTCCGCATTTATCAGCTTTGTGGCAAGGATGACAAATTGGCCGATCTGTACTATAAAGTGTTGAAAAACAACGAAAGTTGGGATGGGGAAATGTACAACTGTGTGATAAACTGGTGTGCACGTGCGCTGCCAGTTGACGAACTTTCAAGGCTTTTTGATGAAATGCTACAGAAAGGATTTGCACCAAACACCATTACCTTCAATATTATGTTTAACGCAATCGAAGCTATTCGAGAAGGCAAGAAAGGTATTTTGGATAGCTAAGAGGCGACGTTTAGTTGATGTTATATCTTACAACACTATTATAGCTGTTATGGGGAAAATAAATACTTAAAAGCAAATATGTCAGATGCCGTCAAGAGAATGTACTTCAGTTTCTCTTAAAGCATACAACTGCATGTTGGATGTCTACGGGAAAGAAGGTGAAATGGATATGTTTAGAGCTGTTTGGCAGAGGATGAAGGCTTCTATGTGTTGTGCTGACCGCTACACATACAACATCTTGATCAACATATACGGAGAGCGAGGATGGATTGATGAGGTTGCGGAATATAACCTGACAGGATAACGTATACTAACCTGATAACTGCACTGAAAAAGAATGATATGTTTCTGGAGGCTGTGAAGTGGTCGTTGTGGATGAAGCAGATGGGACTGTGACTCTTGCAGTAGTAAATATCCTGCATCGGTTAACTTTGTTTTCTGACTCATGATTGGTTAATCTCAGAACGTGTTTCTGTTGTTCAGGTGGTGGCCTTTTTATTTTTGTTGGTGGAAAGAGAGCATTCAACTTGTACGGAGTGGTGAGACTGTTATGAAGATGTGGTGACAATGGTGAACCTATTTATGGGTGAGTTGATGTGATGGTATATGTAATTAGAGCTCCTTGTAGTTGCAGTAGGAAGGGATCCACAAATTTGGCTGTTACATATATATAATTGTATAGATAGCTACTCTACCATAACACACAAGTTGTTGCTGCATTGTGATTTCTGAGTCATTGAATTCATGATTTTTTTTTTTTTAATGTTGAAATTTTTTGTATGTAGTTTAATGTGATTCGGTGAAGTATGAATGTTTTTTTTTTCCACTTAGCCTTTCTGTGCTAGAAAGCTTTAAGAAGTTGCTTGAATCCCTAACGGGAAGTTGCTTGAATCCCTAACGGTGGCAGAGTTTCACAAGAACGTTTTATTACTGGTACAACATTACATCAGAAATAGAACTACAAGTTTTGTTCCAATCGAGGTTGCAAGTAACTGTTAGCTCAAAAAAACAAAAAACAAAAAGAACAAAAAAAGTTGCAGATAACTGCTCAAGGAAATAAACTACAGAACGGAAACTTTGAGAAAATTTTAGATTCATGGTTTGTTCAGTTCACCTCCACCGCCTGCGGCTGCCCCAAACCACCACGACCGTTTAATCCTGCACCTATACCAGCACCAATGCCACCTCCAACACCTCCATATCCATTTCCATCAATTCCTTTGCCTAATCCACCAGCACCAGCATTGATTCCACCCCTAATACCTATACCTACACCTGCCCCAGCTCCACCACCAACACTACCTCCTCCTTTCTCCCCACCGATGTCTCCACCTCCATTGATTCCTTTGCTTGTTCCTCCACCAGCACCAGCGCCGATTCCACCCCCAATACCAGCTCCTAGGCCGGCCCCAGCTCCACCACCAACACTACCTCCTTTTCCACCAACTATGTCTCCACCTCTACCTGTTTCTTTGCCTATTCCTCCACCAGCACCTGCGCCGACTCCAACCCCAATACCACCACCTACGCCAGCCCCAGCCCCAGCTCCACCACCAACACCACCTCCTTTTTCCCCACCTACGTCTCCACTTCCACCAATCCCTTTCCCTGTTCCTCCACCAGCACCAACACCGAGTCCAGCCCCAATACCACCACCTACGCCGGCTCCACCTCCACTACCAATGCCATCTCCTCCTTTTCCCCCACCTACATCTCCATTTCTACCAATTCCTTTGCCTAATCCTGCATCAGCACCGATTCCAGCCCCAATACCAGCACCTATGCCAGCCCCAGCTCCACCACCAACAGTGCCTCCTCCTCTGCCCCTGGCTACATCTCCACTTCCGCTGATTCCTTTGCCTAATCCTGCACCAGCACCGATTCCAGCCCCAACACCAGCACCAGCACCACCTTTTTTTTCTCCACCTACATCTCCATCCCCACTGATTCTTTTGCCAGCACCAGCACCAGCCCCAACACCAACACCTACACCGGCCCCAACTCCACCACCAACGCTACCTCCTCCTTTTCCTCCACCTACGTCTCCACTTCCACCAATTCCTTTGCCTATTCCTCCACCTGCACCAGCACTAGCACCAATTCCACCCCTAACACCACCACCTATGCCAGACCCAGCTCCACCATTAGTGCCACCTCCTTCTTTCCCCGTACCTGTGTTTCCACCTCCACTGATTCCTTTGCCTATTCCTCCAGCAGTCTTAGTTCCACTACCGATGCCAGATCCTCCTTTTCCCCCGCCTATGTCTCCACCTCCACCATTTTCTTTGCTTTTTCCTTCACCATGTCCATTCGCAGTACCTTTTGATCCATGGCTATGTCCACCACCATCCCCACTTCCCTTCCCACTTCCAGTTGTACTCCCTCCTCCAACTCCACTATGGTGATGTTTTTCCTCCTTCTTGTGTTGTTTCCCATCACTATGGCCACTGCTTGAACCTTCGTGGTGTTGTGTTCCGCCTGTGCTACCTCCTCCACCTCCACCTCCACCTCCGACACTACCACCAACACTTCCTTTCACACCACCACCAATACCACCTCCGACACCACCACCACCTTTTCCAACACAACCAGGCTCTACTTCAGCATTTTGACTCAACTTTCTGGCCTCCAGACATCCCACCACCAAAATGACAAACACAACCGCTAGATATCCTTTTCCAACCATTTTGATTACACTGCAAGAAAAATTACTAAAACTGCAACACTATATATAGCCAACTTCAACCCGCCTAATTATTAGTTATAACCATAAATGTTGTAGCCAACCAATTTCTCCTTAAAGAACGTACTACTTTTTTTAGACTTCTTCCCGATTTTAAAGGTGGAATACCCATGCATATACGTGATAATTCCATTCATGCATTCTCTCTCTATTTATATGTATGAATCGTAGCATTTTGACTTATGTCACATAATACATTGGCTATTTGCATTTTTTCCAATGTAGTATAATTTTTAATCCTATATGAATGACTCTATTAAAGACTTTTGTCTTACCAAGGAGGAAAATTTGGTTCATTGGGCCACTAGAAAGACGAGAGAGATCTTAGTGAGCGCTACAAGAAATTTGATTTCAGTTTAACTAGTTTACAACTCAAAACTTGGATGAATTTTTAACTATTATAGTCTAGATTCATAAAGATAAATGGATGGCGAGAGGGTTGTATTTCCATTTATTTGGATATTTGATCTAGTTTGCACTAGCTTTATTATTAGTTTCATTTGGTTAATAATTAAAAAATACAATACATATATATTTTATATGCATATCATCTATATAATATAGATTGAAAGTTATAAAAAATAGGGGTGAGCATTCGGATTTCAGTTCGGATTTTTGTCCAATCCGAACCGATCCGAAAATCCGATTTTTTTTTTTAAAATTGAATCCGAATCCGAAAATTCGAAATCCAAATTTTGAAATCCAATCCGAACTGAAAATAAAAAATTGTAGAAAAATATCCGAAAATCCGAAAATCATTTTCTAAAACTTATCCAAACCGTCAAAATTTCATAAAAATCTAAATGACATAACATTCATTACAATCAACCAACACAAATATTACATTTTCTAGACTGTTAGGTTTAGTTATGCGGACATCGCCGAGTGTCACCCGGTCGGGTGACACTTTGTCCCTCATCCCACCCGGTCGGGTGACATTTTCTGTTCTCGCCATCATTCTACCCGACCGGGTGGCTCTTGATCTACACTTTCACCCGACCGGGAACACCCACTTTGCAAAATAAGGCAAGTTTTATGATTTTATTTGATTTACCACTGAACTTGCCTTTTGATTTAGATCATGAGTTAAATAGTACAATTTTGTATGATATTTTTTGTTTTTGTTTTGGGATTTACAGACAATTCAACAAGCCTTGGGTGATTGGTATTTCGAAAGAAGCAGTGTTCAACTCATAGACACTCAACATTCATATCCTATCAACTGCAATTAAACACAATAAGATTAACAGTTCCAATCCATTATATAAAGTTACTCATTGTAAGTTTATTTGAATTCCAACTTGTGAAATTTACGAAAAATGTTATCTATCAAATATATGTTGTTCTCGCCTGATTAGAAGAGCGAATTGTACTTTAGTTAAAGAGTGGGCACTAGAATATATATTTCCAAGAACTTAAATTCAAAATTTGGCCTAATTAAGTTTCTTGTTGAACTTTTAACATATTTTTCCTTGGGCAATAAATTCAACAGTTCATTTACATAAAACATAAATGCATTACTTTGTAAGTTTCATAAGTTAAAGTATGTTGTAATAAATTATCAAACTTTAATCAAATTAGTATATATAAGAGTTTATCAACAATCAATATATATATATATATTAATATTAAGAAAATATTTCAGATTTCAGATTATTTCGGTTTTTAATATATCCGATCCGAACCGATCCGAAAATCCGAAATTTGTAAAAAATGTAATCCGATCCGAACTGAAACCCGAAAAAATCCTAACCAAATTTTAAATTTCGGTTTGGTTCGAATCGGATATTCGGATTTCGGGTATTTTGCTCACCCCTAATAAAAAATATTGCAGATATTATTGCTGCTTCTCACTCAACATAATATAGTTAATTATTAAACTAATCTGGTCCACTCTAATTCCTTCTTCTCGAAATTTCCCGCTAACTCACTGATCTACCATCACTACCGCTGCCTAAGCCCTCTTTTCTTCTTTATTCTCGGCCAGCCTTCCAGCACGCTAGCTCCCCACCACTGCTGCGGTGGAGAGGTGCTTTCCGCCCTCTTCTCAGCCTCAACTCAACAACATCAAGAAACCTTAATGCTATTTATATAGAAGGTTTGGCAGATTACACAACATATGAATACTTCATCTTGCAGATTACACAATAAACAAATTGAGTACTGCTTTGGCGGGAAAATGACTAAAACATGGCTACACTTGGTTTTCATATATATTGATGTAGATTAGCGTTGCTACAAAATGAAATCAGCAATTCAAAATTTGGCGGTATAAAATTTCTTGTGTTTTTACATAGTAAATAGATGTCTCCAGAAGCATGGGAATGAATCATTTATTGATTGGTTTATCTGTGTTGGATCGTTATGAGGATTTCACTTTGTTGGAATGAGACTTAAGAAGGAGACGTCCGGTGTAGCCTTCTTCTTTTGCAAGAAAGAAGACACAAGAAGAATAATTGTGCCGAATATCACGCTCGGCGCGGAAGAATGTTCACTTATGTTTGTTCATAAGTTAATTTGGCTTTTGTACTTGAACATATTTGTTGAATAGACTCTGCTGCTACTATTCACGTAAGTGTGTCCATGCAAGATTGCCTCTAATGTCCAAAGATAATTGATGCTGAGAGATTAATCTATGTAAGAGAGTGAAATAGAGACAATAAGCAAATTTATTTTATTATTGAAAACTGGTTGTTATTGGGATTTGGATCAAACATTTATCGTATAGTCAAAAAAATGCAAAAATATCTCAAAAGATATTACAATTTAGTATGGTTGACGCAAAAATTAAAAAAAAAATTATAAATAGTGCAAAAATGTAATCCCTATAGTATAGTTACGTTTTTTGTAGATTACTTTGGGAGTAAATTAATTTTTATAAATGTAACAAAATGACAAAAATGAATTATTTTTTAGGGACGAATGAACTATTAAAACTTGAATAAAACCCAACTTCAAGAATCTAAACCCACTCATTTCGCCCCTGCCCCCCGTCGCCTATCCTCATCTTCTTCAATTCTCTCTACAAGTTACCGCCGTCGGCCCCCAATCCCTTTGCTGATTTCCGGCCACCAGCATCTCTCGCCTCTCTCTCTCTTTCTACATCGACCCTATGCAGTCTCGCGAGCCTTCCCGAATTTTTTTTGGAATCAAGGCTATCTTCACCATTGATGGCGACGAGGCGTCAACTCTCGTCTGGGTAGCAGAAGGAAGCAATAGGATTGGGAGGGTAGGGCTGGGTTTTGATTTTTGTTCGAGGCTCATTGATGATACATGTGATGGGTGACAGTGCCGACGATGTGGACGGCGATTCTGCTGTGGCTCTTATCCGGCGGTGCGGCTGCGCGAGCTTGGTTGTGTTGCATAGGGGAGCTAGCTACGTGTGGGAGGAAGGTTTTGATATTTGATTTAAAAAAAAAAAAAATCAACTTTTGTAGAATAAATTTTAAACTGTCAGACTTTAAATATTGGTAAACATTAAAATAGAATAATAAAAGAGTATTAGTTTTTTCTTCCAAAAATTTAAGTGGAAAGAATGAGAGAAAATAAATTAATAATCATAATTTCTATCTAAAATTGATAGGTTAGGGTAATTGTGTAAAAATATATGAACACCAAAGTGATACTTCATCATTCTATATTTCTAGGCCCACAAAATATATACATCACCTTTTTCTTTTAAAGTCCATAAATTTCGTCAACAATTTAAAATTATAATGCGAATATAATATTTGTTTGTAGATTAATTCGCTCAACCACATTATTATACTTAATTTGATATGCAAAGCATAAAGATCATATATATTGGATTTTTCATAAACTTAATTGATATCATTTGTTGGATTTAAAATACGTTCTCAATTTTTTGCCGATCCGATTGGGTGATTTAATTAGTGCATATGAATGTTATTTGCCACCCTCTTCACAAGAACGTTTTATTATTTTCCTGGTTGAACGTTACATCAGAAATAGAACTGCAAATTTTTTGTTCCAGATTAAGATTGCAAATAACTGCAGTAGGAAATAAACTACAAATACAAATTTTCAGGAAAAAATATGGGAAATTTTTTGATTCACGGTTTTTTCAGATGATTTCCACCACCTATGCCTCCCCAAAATCGGGCTCCGCTGCCGCCGCCGACACCACCGCCTTCGCCGCCGCCACCACCACCTATTCCTTTGCCTATACCTCCTCCGAATCCAGCACCAGCACCACCACCTATTCCCTTGCCAATACCTCCTCCAAAACCACCACCAAATCCGCCACCACCTCCAAAGCCTCCACCAATACCACCACCTATGCCACCACCAATGCCACTACCAATACCTCCTCCTATTCCCCCACCTATGCCCCCACCTCCACCGATTCCCTTGCCTATCCCTCCACCACCAATTCCACCACCACCTCCCTTCCCAATTCCAGCTCCAACTCCACCACCGTGATGCTTTCCCCCCTTCTTGTGGTGCTTTCCACCATTATGGTGATGATGGGCCCCGCCCACGCTACCACCAAGTCCGCCCCCTCCTCCACCTCCGCCTCCACCACCTCCACCGCCCATACCACCTCCAACACTTCCACTTCCACCTCCGAAACCACCGCCAACACCTCCGCCTCCACCACTTCCACCTCCGACACCACCACCAATACCACCTCCACCTCCACCTCCACCGCCCATACCACCTCCAACACTTCCACTTCCACCTCCGAAACCACCACCACCACCTCCGCCTCCACCACTTCCACCTCCGACACCACCACCAATACCACCTCCGCCGCCTCCACCACCACCACCTTTTCCAACACAATCAGGCTGGGCTTGCGCCAGCTTCCTGGCCTGCACACACCCCACCACCAACATCACAAACATAACCGCCAGATACCCTTTCTCAACCATTTTAATTCGCATGCAAGAAATATTATTAAAACTGCACCACTATATATAGCCAACTTCACCCCACCTACCTATTATTTATGACCATAAACATTGTACCCAACCCAACTAATTTTTTCTTTGTAAAGTTTTCACTGTTTCAAGACAGCGTACACATTTTCCAGCTCGAATACCTACGCATGTACGTGATGGTTCCATGCATGCATTGATAGCCATCTCTCTCTCGCTCTCTCACTAACATGACATATAAGAAGTAGCATTTTGACTTCTGTCATACAGCAGTTGTCAACTTTCCAATATAATATCATTTAATCATGTATTAATGACTCAATTTGAAAAATTTGTCTTACCAAGGAGGAAATTTCGGTTCCACTAAGGCGGAAAGACAAGAAATCTTGGTGAATGCTACAAGTTAATCTTTTAGGATCGCTACAATTAACATGATTTAAGTTTAATATACTCTCTATGTTCTAATTATATAGGTTTATTTTCTTTTTATTGAATCTCCCAAAATATATAAACTTGTTTACATACAAAGAATATCATTTTTACACAATTACTAATATACTTCTATTTAATTGTTTGATTAATTCTTTAGCATTTAATCATTAAAAATAGGCATATTAGGAAATTTATTGTATAATTTTCTTTTTCAATAATTTTTCTTAATCATTGTAAAAAATTTAATCAGCCTATATAAATGGGATGGAAGGAATATATACTTTTCTACGTGTACTAATGGTAAAATGGTTTATGCGTCATGTATTTAATTTTTTCACAGAATATGATAGCAGTTGACCGCCATTTTCCGAATAAAGCTTTGGTTTAATGAGAGAGAATAGTCAACCGAGTAAGGCATTTGACTCATGCCTGCATTAATAACCCTAATAATTATGAAGTTCATCCCATTGGTTAGAAAGAAGGAAAACTTTAATAAATTCAGACTAAGCGTTGACATGAAACTAATACTATTCAAGTGTATATATGATATGAAACTATAATACTGAAAAAAGGAAATTAAAGACTTTTTGGAGAAGAGGAATTCATATCAAGATTGCCGTATAATACGTCTTAAAGAATTTTCAAACTGAAACTGTCCAACTATAAAATTTACAGTCTAGTGCCAACAAATTTTATTTTAAAAAAAAAAAAAAAAAAAAAGGAACACTACAATCCCTACCTTGAATACAAGTGATAAGAGGTTCTTTAATTTATTTTCATTATAGTACAGCTGCGGCTATAAATATAAGTGATACGAGGTTGGATTTATATATAAAAAAAAGTTCATAGTTTATAACCTAATTTTTTAGCAAATTTTAGTTTATAGTTGTAATTTTAATTGTACTTTGTATAGTCTCAATTTTGAGAAATTATTTAATATAGCCAACAACAACAACAATGTCAAGTTTGCCGCTAATTTTCAGTCATTTTGTAGCAAGAGTTATCAGATTAATGTATAAGTTTTGTCGGCCATGTCAGAATAAAGATTTTGACATATTACTCATCAATTTTGGTGAAGTAATGACATATTGCCAAAGTTGTAACAACAACCGTCTTCACTCTTTTTCGGACAAAACTCGGCCTTATTACTCAACAAAAACTGTTGAACAATACGCCAAAATCTTCATCTTAATATATCCGACAAAATTCATAAATCAATCAAACGAATCATATTATAAAATAATAATAAAAAATTAGCATCAAACTTGAGAATGTTGTTGCTACCATAATCAAACAATATGTCCAAATTCAGGCTAAAATAAAATGAATTAATATTGAGATTATAAATTAAAATTCATTAGCTATAAACTATAATTAACCCTCTAGAAAAACCATTGTTATCCACTATAAAACAATGTATCGAATTAATTAATGAGATTTCTTTTGTTGAGAGAATTAACTTATGAGATATCAACACAGGAAGAATCCAAATAAACTCCCATCAAAATTTTCCTGTGCTATATCCATTCAATTATATTATAATTGTTCGATAGTTTACTGACCCATATACAAAACCAGAAAACTATACAGCTTCTGAACCTTGGATTCGAACATCAAAACTCAACTACTTGCACGCCTATACACCACGAAGCAACGAATGAACAAAACATCCCTCTCCAAAAATGTAGCCATATTCTATCTTCTCTATGGCCTTTGCTTATGTCCCTATACTTCTGTTGATCATCCTAGCTCATCCAACATTCAAGAGTATTCCGACGATTACGACATCTTAAACTTCAGAATGAGGTGAACAGCAATGGAAAAGCTGCATATGTACTCAATTCCACAGGTACTGGGATAGATAGAATATTGAGGAGAGCCATTCGGTTTCTTCCTAGAACACGTGGAAGAGCTCTTGTCTCTGCTTGCATAAATGCGGCTTCTACTAAACCAGCATCATTAGGAGCAACTCCTCCGATGAAGAGAGAATTTCTCAGAGCGGATGATCAGTTGAAGAAGTAAGGAGATTCAAGGACCTTTTCCAGATCAAAGTCTCCTCTTTCCGGTAGAGGGGGGAAGGTCAGGGTTGGATGCAACGTCTGGAAGCTCTCGAGCAGCTACTCATGCCACCAATAACAAAAAGTAAACATAAACCATCTCCAAATTGTATGTGAGTTAAGTAGAAAACTCCTGAAACAATTCATGCATACAAAAGAATCAAGTTAGAGAGCTTTTTCAGCGGTGCTTACATTTTCAAGTATTGGTGTGCTGTATAGCTCCACAAATTTATGTCGTAATATCTGATTCATTCGATCAACATCACATGCGTGTGTCCAAAATGAATCGTGCACACCTGCAACACATCCACGGAAAACTATTTATATATTATGGCCACCTGCACTTGCTCTCTAAGAATGTCTGAGCACACTGAATAACTAAGAATTCGTCCCTAGGTATTTCTTAAATATGGCTCAGGCATTAAAATTTAGTGATATCGAGGAAACCTGCAAAACGTAGCCCAGCACTCCGACAAGCTATGGCAGTCATCATCATGTGTGAACCATCCAATGAGTGCACAAAGTTGGGAGGGAACGCTGTTCTCTGCTTTCTTACCTCAACCTGCAGCCATTTAATATTGCATATCAGTACTTGAAAATACGAAATGCTTAGATACAAATAGGAATCAATCTGACTTACTGCATCACCCTCACGCTGCAAAGCCAAAACTTGAAGAGATGTTTTTATCTGCATTTATATGAAATATAAGAGCCTAATTATACACCATGTAGTTTTATGCCAAACATGTATCACAAGATTTTCAATCTCTGAAATTCCAAACCGAGCAATCAATATAAAACTGCTGCAGTTTTCAAAACTGTCAATGGATTGTCAATCTTATTACTAAGATGCAAACTTTGCCACTTCTGACAATTAACAGTGCACATGAAAAGAAACTTTTGGGGAGGTATGACACTTCTCGATCAGCTCGTAGTACTCCGGTAAAAGGTTTATTTCTTCAAGTGATAAGCTTAGATATGAATCATATGATTGGAACCAGCCTCATATTGTTACTATAATTGGTAATCACGCTATGGCAACATAACTGTGCAATTAATTTGTAAAATTCCCGGAAAGTAGAGCACTTACTACATGCCGTTGAGTTTTAAAGTACGGTTGTACGACAGGAAGACCTAAGGGAGTTGTCCAACGTACAGGTTGATTTTCTTGAGCAATAAGCTGTCAAAATTATAAAGATGATGATGCCAAGTTCAGCAAATTTATCATTGTAGGAGACTTCATATATTATGATGATGAGCATTTCCTCAAACCTTTGCACAGTCACCAAGCCAACCCATTATTGCACGTGCAGCTTGAAATAACTCCTCAAGAGCTGCCATCGTGACCTGCAAGAACCTTTTTAGTTATAGACAAGCTTGTACTGTTACAGGAGTTGACATTCGTGATTATTTTCGTCTGGAAAAAACTTTGGCCAGTGAAAGGCACATTTCTCTAGTTGTAGGAAAATCAGAAGCTCGTACAAAATAATTGATTTTTTTATTATAGAGTTACAGATGGATCTTAAAGCAATTGGGGAGGATGAAAGAGGAAAAGTAACATAATAAGTAGCACAAGAAACCAAAAAGAAAAAAACTGTTTGGTTTGTTATACTCACTCTAGCAGCATAACATGCCGCATTGAAGAGCATCTTGTCATCGCTTATGACACCCTTTTCCTCCAATCTTCGTTTGATCTGCTCCCTCGCACCAACATAGGTGACACCATATACTGACGTCATCACTGTCTGTTTCACAAGTTTCCTGTCCACCTGAAAAGATTTGCAAATTCTCATATTCCATAAATGTTTTAGAAAGTAAAGAAACAATAATCACATGATTCAGAATGCAGTTTAGAGAAAGAAAACCCAACCTGGCCAATTAAGAGTTTGGCTAGTAAAGCATTTGGATCAGTTTCAGGATCCTTTTCACTGTCTCTTTTCATGATTTTGTGGACCCTGAAAACCAGGTAATAATTTTTAAGAGAAGGATAAATTTATCCAAGGAAATGACAGGACAAAATACAAAATATGGACAGTAGTAGATAATAACATTAAAGCCAACTAAGAAGTAGACAGCCTTCATTCAGGGAGTCGACCAAGAATGGCTCAACAGCCACTATGTTACTCGGCCCACATAGGATAGTTTACACCTAAAGTTTATTATTACTTAAAACCAATCAAAGGGAAGCCCAATAATTATTGAGTCCAACAAATCTAAGGAGTTTGGAAGACAAGGACAAAAACATCTGTTTGAAACTCATTATTCAATTTAGGGAAAATGTCATATATTGTAAACAATGTTTCAACAGTTTTTCAATAATGACATGGTGTTCAAATTCCGGCATCGGAAGACCCATGTGGCACGTGGGATCTGACAATCACGTATAATTTCCTACCACGTGTATTTCCACATATATCCAATGTGCAGCATGGATTTTCTCATGCCGGAATTTGGGCCTCATACATTACTGAAGAAAGTTGAAACGTTGTGTAGAAATATGCCAAAATTTAAACGTTGCGTACAAATTTGCCAATATTATTAAAGAAGAGATAAATGTAGTGACGATATGGTATTTTCCTTTCAATTAACTTAATCCCTTAAGGAATATATCCGTGAACTCTCTTGCTTCCTGAAGCATGAGATTCGAGGTGGAACTTCATGTTTCGAAATTAATACATGAAAGGAATTAGTAAGCAAAAGGTAAGAGGCTTTTATAAACTCCTGTACAGACAGCATTCAGAACTTTTACAAGAACTTAAGAAACCAAAGTAGCAAACCTCTCTGCAATCTCTGAGTAAACATCAGAAGGTTTATCTCCAGCAACTAAGTTGACTGCAGCAGCTTCAAACTGAAAATCAGAAGAAGAAAAAAATCAGAAAGGAATGACAATACTATTATAACTGCATTCTAGAAAGAACGAATTGGGGTTGATAATGGTAAATAGGAACAATGAACACCCACAAAGAGGTTAAAGCGGCAATAGAAACCTAATAAGAATCCAGAAACTACAGCCCCAATAAGATGGAACATAAATAATTTTCAAATGATTTTCCAAATAAGCACTGAACAGTATGACTTACGCTATCTCTCCCGAGAGCTGCATAATGCTGCAGACCGTTGCATGATCCATCCTATAATAGAAACCAGATAGATAATCAATTTGAAAATTAATGCAGACTATGCAGTACATGCAAAAGCAAATTAGCCCATGGAATTCTTCGTATTATTACTGACACTTGTCCCCTCTTCCTAAGGCAAGCTAGTTTCAAAGCATGGAGTGTCTCTGCATACCTGATGTATTGGCAAGTGGGATATAACAGTATGTGGCGACGAGCTTTTTAAGGCCTCCGACAAATTAATACAGGCAGCTAAGCATTGAAAAGGATCCTCTGCCTTCAACCACCAGCGGTTTCCATTGAGAGAATTATCAGCAGAATCTAATATCTCAGCTATATTATTTTCAACAAATGAGATGCGGTCATCATAAGAGAGCTTTTCAACACCCCCACCATACAGATTTGCTAAATGAATCTTTAACCAACATAAGCCAGACTTTCCCAATGGCCTTCCTTCAGCAAATTCAAGGATTCCTCGACAAAGATCAGAGCTAAGATGATTCAAATGCGGGTGCATAGGATATGCACGGCCTCGAAAGTCAAGATTGTGGGGATAGTAAAACCCTTCCTCGTCTTTCATTTTCCGAGCAACCTGATTCAAAAAAATATCTCTGGTTAGAGCTCCATCAGAACCCCCCCCCCCCATCAAAAAAAAAAAAAAGAAAAGAAAAGAAAAGAAAAAATTGCAGTTGAGCTAATTGCAACTGAAGACCAACGCAGTCATCCATGCAGCAGCAGGCAATTAGAACCTGAGGCTTGTGTTTCACTGAGTATCATCGTAGAACTTGGCAAGTTATAACACAGATCTAACGCATAATGATCATAGATAGTAAGGTATCTTAAGCAAGAAATTTCTACATATTGAATCCTAGAAAATCACAACATAAGAAATGTTAATTCTCAAGATAACAAATCACACATGCAAAAATAGTGCAGAATCCAAAAGAAAATGCCAAAGCCAAAAATTGATTGCAAATGTTTTCTTCCTATGAGAAAATTACTTTGTCACAGTAAATTATGAAATTAGAAAGACAACCTAGTTCTTCATCCCTAGAAGAAGGCTGATAAATGTGAAATTGCAGCGACATAAAAGAGCCGCAATCGAAAATTCTTAATATCATTTTATTTGGATAGACCAGTAGTTTGAGATAGTTGAAAAACTTACAGAAAGCTTTAGTTCTAAATCACATCTTTGTGAATGTCTCTCTTGATTGATTTTCTTCACCTTCCTCACGCTCCATTTCCAGCTTTTTATTTCTTTTTCATCATCTGAGAGCAACTCAGGTATTGGAACCTACAACATGTATACCATTATTAATAAGAAAACCTACATAAGCTACTAAGAATTTTTACTGCAAATAGCATATAAAAAAAAATACATAGCATGCTATGGAAATAAAACAATATTAAAGGTGCACTTACATTTTCACGGTTTACCAGACCAGCTATGTCACCACCTGCAGCCCAAAGGCTCTCAACCACGCTTAAAATGCGTTTATTTACTCTCCACTTAGTTGTTCCTAATGTATCAAGGGCCTGCAAGAAGAAGAAAAAAAAGAATAGCTGATGAATTTTGAAAAGAAGAATTGCATTGTCAAACATATCCTGAGAAGACAATGAAAGCATTGAAGCAACAAGTCCCACTACTATATGGAAGAGTGTGTTCAAAACCTACTAGAATCAAGCAACAAACATCTAAAGGAGCTTGCATTTCATCTTAATAGAATGTAAAGTAGTTGATGAATTTTGAAAAGAAGAATTGAAACTGAACTAGTTAATAAGATTAAGAAGGATGTATGTTGGCCCATACTATTGAACATGCAGTTACAGACCATTTACACAGTTAAATTATGTAGACAAATGCAAAAAAAAAAATAAAAAAAAAATAAAAAAAAAACAAAAAATTGCTACAATATGAGTACCAATTATATAGCCCCTACCTCATATACTTTCTGCATTTGTTTTGGAGGAACAGCTCGAACAGCATCCTGTTGCTTCCGCGACCCATGTGTACGCATTAGGTATGAAGGCAAAAATAGGTAACCACCTTTGTCATACCTGCAGGACATTCAAGATAATATAACAGTATAAAATAAGCAGCCTAAGAGATCATCTGCAAGCTTACTTTATTACTACATAGAAGGTTCTGATGCCATATATGACATGTTTATTCGCCTATCACATCTACTACTATTGAACATCTGAACTCCATCATAGTCTAAGTTTTAAATAGGCAAGCTTCAAAAGTATACAGATATAGACTTCACTTGAGGAGTAAAATATACCCTTTCCATCTTCTTGGTGGCACCAACATTGGGACATAAGGAATGATCATATGCCTTACCTGCATAAACCACAGCATATAGATATATCAAGAAAACACAAAGCCAAATATTCAAATGCACGAGAAAAGAAAAGGTAAAGAAGAAGCAAAGAAATAATACATATGTTTCTTCTTATCTTGGAGTTATACAACTTCCATTATCACAAGGGCATTTTATTTATAAAACGAAGGAACATATTCAAGTGATTATCAGCTAAAGGTTCGAGAACAGTATGGATCCACACCAAACATACTCACACAGATCAGGAGAAGAAAAAAAAAAAGCACCAATCTTATACTATCCAGAAAAACTTAATGAAAGCCAAATTTTTGTAGTCTAAAACTGCACAAGCATCTATGCAGCAAAATGGTGCAAAAGAAACAATACTTTTCCACTTCCTAGAACAAGAGTAACTTGCCATAGAACTCACAGTTTTATCAAGTCCATGAAGGACCAACGGATCACATTCAATGGCACCATACTTCTTCATAATGGTCTGCCTGAAATAGATAAAGAATAACCCTTCAGATAACAAGATAATCAACATGATTGAACAGATGTAACAATATCACCGAACAAAACTGACTAAAAGGGCTTTTAGTACAAATAAAAGTTCAATAACTTCATTGGTTACAACTTTACAAATAAATTACATATAATAACAATAAAACCTTTATTTAGCACACCTAGGACCATATCATATTCATAATATAATAAGTAACTTGTACTTTATTTTCTTCCAATATTCTCACCCTGGTTCTCTGGCTGCAATCTTGAAGATGTGCCTAAATGCAGGGCGAACTTCAGGGGGGCAGTCAGCTGTCTGATCTATTGGAGGTTGAACATAAGCACTTTGAGTTAACAATTCTATAAGACAACATCCCAACTGCAGAACATAGAAATATCTGTCTGATAAGATAAAAGTACTGAGATTGGTAATATCAAATTACTACGATGTCCAATGGTTATTAGCTAAAAGATGGTGAAGGCTCAACACCTTGGCTTGTGTATCTCGACCCCATGACTCGAATTCTTCACTTCTCAACAGCTTTTGTACTTCATTGACCCTGTTCCTTTTGATTAAACGCTTAACACGTTGTCTAAGAATAGCAACTTCCTTACTTGGATCTTCTTCACCTTCAGCTACCACTTCCCTCCCCTTATCATTTTTTTCTTTCTTAAAGAAGTTCTGGATTCTAATCTGAAAAGTAATACCCAATTTTAAAGATGGTATCATGATTAGCACTAAAATAAAAATGACCAATTTCAGCAAATAAAAATTCCCATTTGGCAAAAAGATTGGAACATCAATAAGAAATAGGGCAGGGCATACAGTCTAATGAGAAAAACAATGAGGTGCTAGAATTGTTAACAAAAAAAAAATAAGAAGAAAAAGAAGGAAAGATATGAATACTTACTTCTTGCTCAATTGCTACTCCAATTTGAACGGCAGCCTCCACCACGCGCACGCTCCTATCCTCCTTGCCTCCCACCATTAACAGCGACATAATTTTATGCATCACGATAATAGCTATTTTGTCAGCAGGCAAAGCATCAATAAAAGGCGCAAAAGCCGCCTTATTCTTGAGTGACCTCCGCAGATTCTGCTCCTTCTCAATAGCCTCCCTGAAAGGCTGAAACCATCCCAGCATCAATTTCTTGAAATACGGCAAATTAGGCGCCAACTTCCTCTCGCACATTTCCCTCTCCAGCTCTCTATATTCCTCCACCATATTCTGCCATGCCTCCGTCTCCGCCCTCACCTGCCTCCTCCTCAGCAAATAATACTTCCTCCTCTCCATTTCCTGGAACTCTAGCTTGACCCCGCTGCTTTTCTTGCTCCTAAAGAGCAGGTTTTTCATAAAAAGAGCGGAAATCCACGGCGGGTCCCGAATGAAAACCCTCACGCTCGATTCATTCGTTAAATTCGTCGAAGACCCATTCGGAATTACCTGCAAATTAGATATGTTGTCGGCGTTTCCGGGATAATTGTGGTCGGTGGCGTCTGAGATAGGAGGCGCAAGAAGTGGGGGAGGATTATGCAATGTAGGGAGTTTGAGGGTTTGGGGGAAAGAGGACGAGGAAATTTGGGTGTTCTGTGAAAAAATGGGAGTTTCGGGGGTTGACATGGAAATGAAGCTCGGCTTCTTTCGAGGCTTCCATGGCGGCCGCGGCTGGTGAAATTGAGCTCTGGAGCTCGGAGAAAAAGGAGTTGTTGAAGCCAGAGCTGATGAAGTTTCAGCGGCGAGGGAGGTGGGATGGGTATAGGTGTAGAGGGAAGCTGGCTACTGAGAGTGGATAAGAGTGGTGAGAGAGAAAAGAGAAGACAATAGAAGAGAAAATGTTGAAGGAGAGGGAACTCGAAAACCCTCTCAAAAACCCCGATTGGTCAGCCGCAGATATTTGCTACTTCAAGGGCATAATTGACATTTGATTCCGTGATGTAAAAATAATTCACTATCTATTTATTTAGTGTGTGTGAGAGTGTGTGAGTAATAATTTAAAAATATATATATATATATATAGGACACGTATGGTACACAACAAATCAAGTCTTTTAATTTATAAAAAAATTATGTATTTCATACCAAATAAGATATTTAATGTTATACATATGTTTAACATCTTAATCATCCATATCCAAACGAATCCCTAAAATTAATTCTAGATAAATCAATATAATATATGTGGACTTTAGATTTATAAAGGATCGTGTATTTCATATCAAAAAATATATTAGGATATTATAAATATATTTTATATTCTAATTATTTGTGTCAAACTATCCCCTAAAAGTGATTTTAGATGGTAGTTATATGGCTTCAAATCTAGATACAATGAACAGAATTATAAATTCGTCATTTGAATGTGAATTTGTATTTAAAAAAAAAAGTGAAATTATCATTTAACTTTAAAGAACAGCATCGGCGGCTACAATTAGGGGTGCTTATTCGGTTAGTCGGTTATCGGTTAACCGATAACCGAACCGATTAAGGTCGGTTATTAGTTAACCGATAACCAAAATTTTCGGTTTCGGTTCAGTTTCGGTTAGTGGTAAAAAAAAAATCGGTTATCGGTTATAACCGATAACCGATCGGTTATAACCGGAAAACCGATCAAGTAATATATAAATATATTACTGCTATAATAGGCATGTAGCCCAGTGGTTAAATGCGCTCCTTATTGAGCGTGAGGTCCCGGGATCGAATCCTGTCAAGCCCGCATTTTCGCACATTTTCTCGCCAGCATTCGCTCGCCCCGCGTGCACTCTCGCCCTCTCTTTTGTTTCACCCCATAACGGTTCTTAATTTTTTTAAAAAATTAGTCAGTTAACCGACAATTCGGTTCAGTGCACTCCCTTTTGTTTCACCCCATAACGGTTCTTAATTTAAAAAAAAAATTAGTCAGTTAACCGACAATTCGGTTCGGTTATTAACCGAACCGACCGAATAAGCACCCCTATCCCTAATTCTATCATCAAAATACGACTAAAAAAGAGGTACTCACAAACCTCATACAAGTGAGAAAATTATCTGCATCTAATGAAAATGAACCATTTCAAAATCCCAAATTGTCGTTACTTTCTTATATTCATAACTTTCATTTTACTCACTATGAGTCTATGACCCATATTTAAATAATAATAATAAGTGTCCTATGATACCCTTATATTAAGTGTCTGTTATAGGAGTTTGGGGTAATTTATGTATTTAACATGGGAGCTATGGTTATAGGGTAAAATAGTAGCTTCCGTCATTATTTTTTTTAAATTATTATTATTACACAACACAAGAGAATTTCTCATTGGGCCGTAACGTGGCCAAAGCTGAAGATGGGCCTAATATAATGGGCCATTTCACGGGCTCGGAGCCCGCTTCTTAAACCCTTGAAACGGAAAATTTTGTCCCTCGTCAAATTATGGCTGTCCCGACTTGAGACCTTAAACCTTGAACCGTTGTTGACAAAAGTTTCCTTTTCCGCCTTCCAAACCTAATCACAGAAAAAATCGAGAGAAATTCCCCACGGTCTCCAACGTCAAACCGCCAATGGCCGCAAGTACCGGTGAAGTGAAGGAAGAGAAGGTCGGCAGGCAGTCATGGCGGCCGCACCTGGCGGAGGAGAAGGACTACGAAGCACTACGAGAGCTTTTCCGGCACCATATTGACTCATTCGACCACATGACAGAGCACGGGCTCGAGGCGATGTTGCAGAACGTTAAACCCGTCGAAGTCTTCGATCCTTCAACCAAGCTCAAGCTTAGAAATATCCTTTTGATTTTTTTAGATAAAATTCTGCTGAATCTTTAGTTGAGCTCATATGTTTGATTCTTTAAGTCCCTCTCTCCCCGTTTATTTTGCCGTTGGATTGCTTTAGCTGGGAAGCTGCTGAAACTTGGCTAATATTTGTGGTGTTCTGGTTCTTCTTTTTTTGGGGCTGAAATCCCGATACATGCGCTAGTTGAGCGGAGATGACATATGAAGTTACATAATTATTGTAGAATGTGTCTTTGTTTTCAGTACGTCCTGTATGATTATACATGAATTGGTGTAGAACCTTTAAAGCTTCAGAGAATAGGAGTTATTTGCTGAAAGTGTTAACAATACTTCGCATTCACAGAAATATTGTAGAACTAAATGAAAATTTTAAGGCTTGAGGTGCAAAATTCTTTTCCTGGTCATGTTATGAGCTAACTGTGCTCTGCTATAATTCAAATTTCGGTCTCTTGATGGTTCATTCTTAACCCCGACATACTTTGGCTCTCCACTCCGGAAATATATCAACCTCAAAAGGAGCGATTTTCCAGAACTATTACAGATCCATTATATCCTTTTGAGGTATGCTTTTGTGGCATCATTACATCTTGGTAACTATATCCAATCAACCCTCTGCCAGCGGTTAATACAATATCTGTGTGTGGCTGGAGCAGTGTCGACAAGCAAAACTCACGTATGCTGGGACATTCATGGTGGATGTGAATTTTCAGTATGGTGATGGAGGAGTCATAAGAGAGAAAATTAGTCTTGGGCAGTTACCTATCATGTTAAAGGTAATTGATGTACTATGTCATCCAACGACTTTTGTCTTTGCTTAGTCTTTCTCTTATAATACCTTGGACAGTAGTCCTTCAGCTGAATGCTTTTCTTGATAGATGATTACTTGATGCCCAATCTTAAATTGGGGATATTTCATGTATCTTTGAGGTCTAGACTAATTTGACTGTTGTCATCTCAACCTTCTCAATTTTAGTTGGCTTCTTATGAAAGAGCTTTTAAGGATAAGATACTAATGATTTATTGATTGAAACCAGATGCATTTCCTTGAGAGATCTTTGGTTGCAATGTGTGCTTGTTTGGGAATCTTGAAAATAATCATTCCGATTCGACATCTCACTTTCAAGATATGATTTGATGTTTACAGTACCATTATCTTCTATTTTTAACTAGTATTCATCCTTATTTTCATAATTTTGTGATAGTCTCTGTATAGAGAAGAGGGAAGCTCTATATAGTCCCTTCTTTGACCTACTCCTAGAAGTAGTTGGCATAAATGCTGAAAAAGATGTTTAAATAGTAATAAAAAAGGTGATTATCTCTAAGAAAAATAGCATCAGTAGGGAAATAAAACAGGAAAATAGATGCCATTTCGATGTTGCGTTTGAGCCTAGATGAAAAGGCATGTATATTTGTGTTATCCCTAGCTGCGAGTTCTCATTGAATTTGTTAATGCTTCTAAACTTGACGCATCCCTTTTGTTTCTGTGTAGTCCAAAATCTGTCATCTTAGGGCGGCAAATGATCCTAAAAAATTAGTTTTACTCAAAGAAGAGCCTTCAGAAATGGGAGGGTATGTATGCTGCCCCTTTAAATGAATCTTTTAAGTTGTGAACATTATATAACCTATTCTCCTTATGTTTGCGTTTTCTTTAGATACTTTATCCTGAATGGGCTTGAGAGAGTTATTCGTCTTCTGATACTCCCAAAGCGGAACTATGTAAGTACACTCTTTCCTGATCATGCATATCTAAAAATATAAGATTGCCATACATAATGAACCTGAGGCTCAACTCACAAGTTATCTATATCTTCTTATGGCCCCAGTGCACATTGTTATAGTTGTTTATTTTCTATTCACCTGCTTGTAATCTTATAGCCAATGAGCATGGTGCGGAATTCTTTTCGTGAACGACGTGAAGGTTATACCGATAAAGCCGTAGTCATAAGGTTCTTTCTCTTTCTATCTCACTGTTTCAATTTGTGCTAGCTTCAAGGTGCATATTTAGGAATCTGATTTAGTAAATGTAGTGGGAGGTTTGTATGCTGCTTTGTCCCTTTTGTTTTGTTCCGTACATCTTGTGTGCTGCTTATACGTATCGACCATTATATGTGTCGGAACCTGAAGCTCAAAAGTTCTTCACGGTAATTTTTGTGTTGCTTGTAGTCGGGGGCCTCATTAGTCCACCTTATGGTTATCATTGGTTTTGTGTTATTGCATGATATGGGCTTTTGTTATGCCAAATGAAAAAAAGAAATTCCTGTTTGGATTCCTTCTTAGCTGGGTATGGTAGACTCCTGCTCACTGTTTTTCTTCAAATTCGCATGTCAAAGATGGTATTGTAAGTGCCATAGAAACTGATGTGATTTAGGCCTGAAGTTGTGCTTCATAAAGCTTCTATGAAAACTTCCTTCATACTTTCCTGTTGCAAATCTATTGTCCTAGAAATAGTTCTTTGGAACTCTGATTTGTTTGGTATTCTTTATAACATTCAGATGTGTTAGAGAAGACCAGTCCGCCGTGACAGTTAAACTATACTACCTTAATAATGGGAGTGCAAGGCTTGGGTTCTGGTGAGAACTCTAGTACTTAGTGGATTTTGCTTGTATGGTCAAATTATGAAAGTCTAACTTTGTTCTCTATGCTAGGATACAAGGGAGGGAGTATCTGCTTCCTGTTGGAATCATATTAAAGGTAACACGCATTTTCTTGTCTCATTTGGGGTTTTTATTATTCTGAATTACTCTTAAAGTTTCGCTGTACTTGTCGTATTATGTGTTACAAATAAGTGTAAACTTGAAAATGTCTTTGGCTTTTTATTCCTTGATGGAAAACTTGTCATCTTGTACTGTTTGTAATTTAGAGATGAGTGACTATGTAACACTTTGGTAAAGAATAATTTATTATTGACTATCGTTCCTGCAGTGTGGTGGTCATATTAGATTGAATGGAATAAAAGAATCATTTAAATGAATTTCGTTTCTGATTTAGATAGATATTGGATTTGTAACTTTAGATGAGAGAGCTTTCTCATAGTGCTAGAGCTTTCTCATAATGCTTGTTTTGACTCATCCATTTGTACTCTGTACTATGTTTCAATACAAAGTTCTGTTTCTTGTCCTAAGGTTGAGAATCAACTGTTGATTTGGCTTATGCGGAAGCTATGATACTTCTATAGGCTAGTTTAAGAAATTGGAGACTGGGTAAAAGGATAATGGATGAGTGTAGGAACATTGCGGGAGTGAAATTAGGGTGCGGTGATGATTTATAGTTGGGCCAAAAATATAATTAGTCATAAAATTATTAAAGTACAAGATCTGTTGGTTAATATTAATACATGGACTTGGAGGCTCTTGACAAGTTAATAGGCAAATTGTTGCTACTGCTTCTGTTTTCCTCACATTCTCTTCTATGTAGGCTCTGACTGAGACGACTGATCATGAAATCTATGTGAGTTTAACATGCTGCTACAATGACAAGTATGATCGAGGAAAGGGATCTGTTGGCACTCAACTCATTGGTGAAAGAGCAAAAATTGTTTTGGATGAACTTCAGCATTTTTCTCTATATACTCGCACTCAGTGTCTGCAACATATTGGTACTGAGCCTCAATTACACTCTGTTTGCATTCCACATGAGCTTATTGCATTAGCATTCTAAAGCTTTTGTATTACCAGGGGAGCATTTCCAAGCTATTATGGTGGGACTGGAAAAACAAAGCTACTCTACTGTAAGTTTATGTCTTATGCCAAATTTTTTAGATTGCTCTCACTAAAGGATAGAAAGTAAATCAAATAACATATGTCAAGCAATGAAACCTTTTTTATTAGCTTCAAAAATCATGTATCCAAGTGTGCTGCCAAGCCGTTCGCATCCCTTCTATAAATATACTAAAGAGTGTATTAGATAGTCCACTTCTAAGTTGTGTCTGCCTTTGTTTTGCAGGTTGCTGATGCTGTGTTAAGAGATTACATATTTGTCCATCTAGATGACAATATTGACAAGTTCAATCTACTCATGTAAGTGTCTCTTTTTTTCATTTCTTTCTAGTTTCTCATCGAGACAGATTTTTTCAGATTATTTGCTGTCTGATTTTTTTTACTAATTCCATATTTATATCAGCTCACATATTTACAGATCTATGACAATTTGTTGCTGATTAAATATTTCAATTTAGTTTAATGCTGCAGAAGTTGTTTTCTCTCGTAGACCAGACATCAGTACCAGACAATCCAGATTCTTTACAAAACCAAGAGGTTCTATTGCCTGGTCACTTAATAACTATTTATCTCAAGGTAAAAGCTTTGGTTTTTGGTACCCATTGAGGCATTTTTTTCTGGATAAATTCAATTTCCATCTGGTTTAGGATCTGCATGAACTGCTTTGCTCCATCCATAAGTTCACTTTCTATGTAATTCTTGACATTTCACTGGTTATATAGGACCACATGTTACAGTCCCAATCCAACTGTAAAAAGAGGGACTATTATTAGAGAAAGCATGTGTGGAACTGCTCTGTAAATCGAATTGGCATGGATGCTGTAGTAGTACTCCTAGTATGAGTGAGGAACTGCTCTTGGAAATATTCATGTTAACTCATGAACTTTCATTTCACAAGTGCCTTGAACTACGAAATTGTTGCAAGACCAGTTTATGCTCATGTTTTTAGAGATGAGCAGCTTGGAACTTATAGTAGGGCTAGTTGATTTACAAATAAAACGCACAACCTGATAGTAAGGTCTGAAGTCAAATAGTCCATTGTTGTTATCTCCAATTGATTCTGTAATGATTATAACTGAAATTGAGAATCTCATCATAATGGGGATTAGGTAAGTACCCTGGAATTGTAATTTTGCCACTGCCTTTATTTCCTAAGAAGCTTTCTGTTGGTTATAACTAATAATTGCTTTCGTATGCACTTCCTTATTCTTAAAGCAGAAAATGGGTGTCTATAAACAATTGGTTAAATTGATCTCTAAGCAGTGGTTTATGTTGTATTATCTAATCGGCTTATTTGCTGTAATATTATAAATAAATTTCATCAACTGTCTTAGAGAATATTTGGTCTATTGGTTTCTCTAGCATCTTGCTGGTGTCCTGGGTGTTTCTTAGGGTAATGTAGCTCATTATTTCAGTATCTTGCAGGAAAAATTACAAGACTGGTTACTGAGGGCAAAACGAACACTACAAGATGAAGTAGACAACAACGCCAAAAAATTTGAATTAAGCAGCGGTATGCTACAATTCTCATAGAATATAGCTTGCTGTCCATCTGATTTTGTGGTGTGGAACTTGTGGTTGTATAGATATATAGCATTACATATACATATGATAAAACTTCCTTATAAGCTTTCTATAAGGGGTTAATTGCCAGATAAATCATGATCTTTAACCAATTTTGCAAATTCAACATGGCTTTTGAAACTGTTTCAATAATGTCACCACTTTTTGATTTGTATTAAATTCAACACCCCCAATTTTCAGTGTTAAAATGATGTCATTTCAGTAGTAAACTTCATGGGAATAAAATGAATGTTAAATTTGCTACGAATGAAGTGGTGATGATGTTATTGAAATGTTTTGAAATTTCTAAGTTTGTCAAAGGTTGTCAATGATTATTTGGATATTATCTGTTATTGTCATTGTTGAAAATACACACATTGAACTGTTATGGACTCTTGTGCTCAAAGCATGAGGATACTATCTATTGAGAAGTATTTTATCTGGCTGTCCTGACATTTTATGTTCTTTGTTTTTGTTAATGGCAGTGGCAGATGCCAGGAAAATCATTGATAAAACTTCTCCTAAGCAAATTGGGGCAGCTATTGAAAATTTGCTGAAGACTGGAAGATTGGTCACACAATCAGGTCTAGATTTACAGCAGGTACAGAAGTAACAGGACTTGCCTTCATTTTTGTATAAAGCCACAACTTATGCACATTAAAAACATTTGGAATTTCACTTTTCATCTGAAAACATCTCTTGTGCTTGTTATTCGAGTATCCTATTGTGTTAGCAGAAATTTGTAATTTGCCTCTAATTTATGGAAAAGATAAGCAAACTCTTGTAATCTGCTTGTTGAAATGACAGTCTTTATTTTCAAATGTTTTACACATCACACATGCTGAATATTGATAGTTAAAATGGTATAACCATGCCAGATAAGGTAAGTACTGCATATCTTTGTAGTAGAAATGGGGCGTAAGCAAAATAATTGGTAAGTTGACTGTTTTGATCTGAAAGGATTCAAAATTAATTTATTATCTTAACTTCATATGTAGTATCTATCAAACTTTTGGTGTGCTTATGATAATAAGCATGCTAAAAATGTCTTCAGCATATTCCAAGCTATAGAGAGTAAGCATCATACCTTTGTAAACTCACATTGATACATTGTATGCTTCCTGGACCACACTTATCTCTGATATGAACTATAACTTAGAACATATGTGGGACCTGGAGTATCTCTAACTCCATTAAGCATTATACCATTAAGGTTCACCAAGAGCCTCTTTTATCAAAATCATGCTTTTGGGGCTGCATTTTTAACCAGATTATATCTTGGTTACATATAGTTTAAAGTTGTCCATGTTCGTAACTTTTTTCTGGCGTGTGCTGGTGGAATCACTAATGAAACAAATTCCTGCCCTTCTATTGGGGCACTAGATGTCTCCTTACTCTGAATATTATTATTGTTAAGAATCCTTTTGGAACTCCATGCAACATTACTAATTTTCTGTTGGTTTTGGTTGGTATTCTTGGTTGCTAGAGAGCTGGGATGACAGTTATGGCCGAGAGATTAAATTATCTGCGTTTCATTTCACACTTTCGAGCTGTTCATCGAGGTGCTTCATTTGCTGGGCTTCGTACGACAAGTGTCCGGAAGTTGTTGCCCGAGTATGCTCTAGTACCCTATTACTTGGAGATTCTATGTTTTGCTTTCTTTGCATGTTCTTCCTCTTCTTCATGTCATTTTATCAGTTTCCTACTTAATGATATATGTACCGTGCAGATCTTGGGGCTTTCTGTGTCCTGTTCACACACCTGATGGTGCACCATGTGGGTTACTGAATCATATGACTTCTTCTTGCCGTAAGTACTCACTTTCAATTTATATTTTCATCTGGGGGTTATTAAGAGTTATTCTTTCCACTCACTGAATAGTAAGGTCAAACAGACCATGGAATTTGATTAGCAGAAGTGGTATGAAGATTTGATTAGTTCCACAATTGTCATCAGACTCATCACTATGTTTCTAAGAATCTGTTCTGTAATGAATCTAATGACAGCAGATGAGAACTATGTTTGAGACAACCAATTGGACATCAACAGTTTATCATACAAGATTGCTTATAAATGAGTTTTCTAGGACTTACTACTTTAGCGATCTTTACTGTGGAAAAAATTGAATGTAATGGCGCATATAACTCTTTGGCAGGGCTAACTTCGTATTATGATTCAGAAGGGAAAGTAAAAGACTTCCTTGAAATCCGGAAGTCAATATCAAAAGTTTTGGTGAGCATTGGAATGACTCCAGCATTGCCGAAGCTTCTGCTAGCTGGCCCTCCTGAAGTACTTCCTGTTCTTCTAGATGGTCGTGTAGTAGGTTCTATTGCTTCTAATATAATAGAAAAGGCTGTCTGCCATATGCGTAGGTTAAAGGTGTCAGAAGCTTCTGTGGTGAGTTATTCATAATTTTTCCATAACTAATTTTTTTAGTTCGGATTGCACCACGTTATTGTTTAAAATGTTGCAGATACCTGAAGATCTTGAGGTTGGTTATGTTCCTTTGAGCATGGGTGGAGCTTACCCTGGCTTATACCTGTTCACATCTGCATCTAGATTTGTTCGTCCAGTGCGGAATATCCAGATACCTTCTGAAGAGAGCAACAATATTGAGCTCGTAGGGCCCTTTGAGCAGGTGGGTATAAGATCTCTGTGACATTGCATTACCTGTCAGTATCTGTATGATACATGAATAGGTTGAAACTTAAATTTAGTACTTTATTTGCGGTACCCTCTATCAAGATTTTGCAAGGTCCTTCTATAACATGTGTGTGCTTGTATAGGTTTACATGGAAATAAGTTGTCCTGATGGAGGAGATGGGGGAAGGAAGGATGTTTTTCCTGCTACTCATGCAGAAATTCATCCAACTGGAATATTGAGTGTTGTTGGAAATCTTACACCTTGGTCTGACCACAATCAGAGTCCTCGTAATATGTACCAGTGTCAGGTTTTCATCTGTTCATTTTGGATGAGGATTAAGTATTTTGCCCTTTCCCCATGCAAAGTTTGCATTTTGAACTTTTCATTTATAACTTGAACAGATGGCAAAACAAACCATGGGTTTTTCTTGTCAATCTATAAATTCTCGAGCTGATCAAAAGCTGTATCATCTTCAGGTTAGCTCTCGTTCTTTCATGCCCTCCAAACTGGTGGTTGTGAATTCTTCCACGTGCTTTCTTATGATCCTTATTCGAACTTCTGAAAGATTGAATTTAGATTATTGTTTAATTCTAGAAATGGCAACTCTGAAAAAAATAACAGCTCGAAATGGATGTTTGCAAATATGGCTGCTATGGTTGACCTAACTTTGTTTAGCGTAAAATTTCTATAGGTCTGGTGCCTCTGAAGTATGTATGCATTTGGAATGTGTGGTAGTATCTTGAAATGTAACAACAAAATATGTTGATGAATAATGGCCTGATCTCCACCTATTAGCAGGGTGATCAGGTTGTCCATTTGCAGGGTCGAGCACTTGAGAGTTTTTTCTCTGATAATTAATTATTAACATTACTGTACCTGAACTGACAGCATGTATTGTGTATTATCTTTTTGGGTGGTAGATCAAGGTTGTATATGGTTCCTAGTTTTCTTTTTGTCGTTCTTTTGCAGTAACTAGGAATCTTAAACCATTTTAATACATAATTCAAAATTCTGTTTGGGCCATAAAGCATTTTATATTCTGCAATTGGTTTTCTTTCTTAGTGTACAGAATATAGATGGTTGCCTTAAACAAGCAAGGAATCCTTCTTAGTAAAATTAAGTGACCATTCACATTCACCGACCTGGCCCCTTGGAGTAAGGGCCAGGGGGTGTAGAAAAGACCTTAGAAAATTATGAAAGGGTAGGTGGAAAGGACACTTGCATATTCTAACGTGCAACAAAATCATCCGTCACTCCATCATTCTCAATATTATGGTCCATTGACTCATCAGGAAGTTTTTTTTATAGTAATCTCTTGCTCTCATGTGGTTTAGGCCACATATTTGGGTTAAATGTCGGGGTATTTTTCCGAATGTTCCTTTTTAAGGATATGGAGTGATGTTTATGGATGTCACACAAAGTTTGGGATAAAGGGCGTCTATTATATTATGCTGGAGCCTAACAAGCAGAAAATTATTTGTACGTAAAAGCTTTCTAACTCTTTGAATGAGTAGAGTCTGTTTTCTAACTCTTTGAATGAGTAGAGTCTGTTCTATCTATAGCAACATTCTTATCTGAAGCTGTAATTGAGAAACTTAATGCGAATAACTTGTGCAAGTTAATTTTCTTTTCTTTTTTTCTTTATCAATCGAGCCTTCTTGTCTAAGGATTTCACTTGTTCTATATGATTGATATGGAAGTATGGGAGTCCTGAATACGTTGATAGGTGAAAGTGCATCGAGTGCCTAAGTTTCACTTTCTACTCTTTAACTCTTGTGAGTCCCTTTCTGCAGACCCCACAGACACCAATTGTGCGGACAAAGACATATGAAAAGTACAATATCGATGACTGTCCACTTGGAACTAATGCAATTGTAGCAGTTTTAGCATATTCAGGGTAAAAAATCTTTTCTTCTTTTCCTAGACCATCTATTAGAATATGGTTTCATTTGTTTTCTTCTATATTTTCAGATATGACATGGAGGATGCAATGGTATTAAATAAGTCATCTGTGGAGCGTGGCATGTGCCGTGGATACATATACCAGGTCCACCTAGACTTTATCATCTTATTAGTAAAATGCAACTTTATCATTAAAGATACATCTTAGATGTTCTTGTTCCCCTCATACCTTCTCTTGACGCTGCTCTGCTAGGCATGCAAGTCTATTTTGTTTCCAAGGACTCTTCGGAATATTTATATACCTTAGTTTGAATAGGATATCTTTCAGAATCACCAAAGAAAATGCTTAATTGAGTTCAGAGAACCACTATTTTGTTGTGTTTTGAGAGCATTTAATTTATATTTAATCTTCTAACAAAAGCGGAGTTAGAACAATTGTTTTGTGTAAGTGAGTTGGTTCAGCAGCAGAAAGAAATGGTTAATGCCTGAGGCCAAAGGTCTCGGGCAAGGTTTAAAAAAGCGGTTGAGGCGCAAGCAATGAGGCGCGCCTCATTGCATTGCTTTGCCCAACGCAACATGGCGTACGCTTTTAGGGTGTTCTACAAGCGTACGCCTTTTATGTTGAGGCGCATGCAACCAGTGTTGTCGCGCCTGGGGCGCGGGGCGCATGAGGCTCCACCGGAATCGCCCCAAGGTGGCTGGGGCGAGCGACATTCAGGGGCGCAGCGGGGCGCGCCTGGGGCGCAGTGGGGCGGCTGGGGCGAGCGACATTCAGGGGGCG
>JAYDZE010537795.1:0-14948 GCA_034509125.1 Monilaria moniliformis
ATTGCTTTTCTTTCTCCTCGATCTTTTCCTTAAAAGTTAGGCGTGGCGGCATCGCCGATCTCCTTGACACAAACACACGATGAATTCCCGTTCCTCGTGGGATCGACTCCCGTTACTTACTCTATACTAATCCAATAGTATAAGGGAAGAGGGGACTATAAATGACTTGATAGGCTGAGTTTGCATGCTTTAAATCCCAACGACAAGTGCGAGCTTAAACGACCTTATCATGATTCATTAAAAGATAAGCTGGCTTGTTAAGATCTGGAATTAATTCGTCCACTAGCTGTTATTTTCGGAGACTCGACATAGTGAGTCCGACCCATTGAATTATTGATTACATTACAATTTATTAATTTAACATAAATCTGAATGATATATGTATATATACATATATGCTCTTAATTATGAGTAATAATAATAAGAGTTAGTTACCAAAAATGTAACTCTTATATCGAGAAGTGTAGTGTATATCCACTTGTTCCTTAGAGTATTTTTAGTTCCGTTTTATTATATTCCAGACCGCGTAATACAATTGATTTTAGAGATTGTGGTAAGTCTTAGAAGATGATTGATATGAAGAAATAGAGGAGGGAATTGTATGATGATTCATACCTTCATTCTATTTATTTATTTAGTAATTATTCTTTATAATTCACTATTTTCACTGGATTAGGCATAATAATTCATTTTTTAACTCATAAGGATAACTATTCAATTCTTATCTTCATTCTATTCTTACTTCCATTTTATTTTCCATCATTACATTCCATCGTATCAAAAATCTCCGATTCTTAGAAGTTTAGGCAAATGTGGAGCCATGGTCCATAGTAGCGTTAGCTTCGTCCATATACACAAAAAGGCGAACTTATGTATTTCATTTTAGCATTTCTATTTTTCTCTTCTCCGCATGCAATCTCACTCCGTACTTCACTTATCAAGATTCGGACCACTACGTATTTAACACTAGTTCATTACCATTTATACCCCATTTTTATTTTCCCCTTTCCCATATTCTCACACCTCTGCCTCCTCCTCGAATGGTTTCCCTCACCCTTCCAACATGCCTCTTTCCCACAATCCAAACCCCCATCTCTCCACACCAAGGTCTCTCTCTCTCTATCTACAATCTCTCATATTACATGGACAGTTAATAATTGAATTCTTATTCTGTAATGCAGGTGGTTTGAAATATTCCGGCGAGGATCGCTGGATTCGCACAATAGCGACGACGGCAGCGAAGACAACCAAAACCTCTCCATTGGCGGCGAGTGCTACGCATGCACGCAGGTCGGAGTTCCGGTTTTCCACTCCACCAGCTGCGACGGTGCCAACCAGCCCGAGTGGGAGGCCTCCGCCGGTTCCTCCCTGCTCCCGATAAGGAACCGTACTGGCGGCCAGAAACACGGCGGATCGGAGCTCCGGTCACAATCCGCCCGGCGGTTCTGGAGCGTGCTGGACCCGCGGAGCAAGCGTGTGCAGCGGTGGAACCGCGCCTTTCTGCTGGCGCGTGGGATGGCACTCGCGGTCGACCCACTATTCTTCTACTCCCTCTCGATCGGGCGCGGCGGCTCGCCGTGTTTATATCTAGACGGCAGCCTGGCGGCGGCGGTCACGGTGCTGCGGACGTGCGTGGACGCCGTGCACCTCTGCCACCTGTGGCTGCAGTTCCGGCTTGCTTACGTGTCGAGGGAATCGCTCGTCATTGGGTGCGGGAAACTCGTGTGGGACGCACGCGCCGTCGCCGCTCATTATCTCCGGTCGCTCAGGGGCTTCTGGTTTGATGTTTTTGTGATCCTCCCAGTTCCGCAGGTTAGTTATCTGTATACAATTAGGTGAAATAATAGTATAATTTTATAATATATTTCAATTTATTTATTAAACTCTTTATATACACATGGACCTTCATGCTATTTGATCTTAGTTTCAAATTAGCTTTCAACCTATCCAGAGAATCAACTTATTGATGAATGAAAATATGAAATCTGAAAAAAGAATAAATCATACGGTAAATATGTAATGAGTGTGGATAATGTTTGATTATAATAGTGGAATTGTCAACCACATATTTTATAAAAAAGAATTGGTAGCCAAGTAGTTTGAATTTAAATGAAAAGTTAGAAACAGAGGATCTGCTCCAGAAACTAGCTTTTGCATAGGGGTTGTATTCTAGTGCAAAAATAGATATTGAGTTTGTTAGGGAATTTATTAGTAAGTGCAAGGTGCAAGGATTTATTGATTAGTGCCGAGTAATCCATCAACATCACACCTTGATACGTGGAAGCAGAGTATTGGTGATGCCATTTAATATATATATACAGGCGGTGTTCTGGTTGGTGGTGCCGAGATTGATAAAAGAGAACGAGATATGGCCGATAATGAGGATTATGCTGCTCATCTTCCTCTTCCAGTTTCTACCCAAAGTCTACCACAGCATCTCTTTAATGCGAAGAATGGCCAAGGTCACCGGCTACATCTTCGGCACCATCTGGTGGGGTTTCGCCCTCAATCTCATCGCCTACTTCATCGCTTCTCACGTAACCTTCCTTTTCCTCTCCACTTTTTTCCACTTTTATTACAACTAGCTACAATATTTGAATTATTTATCGTCTCCTAAGGTTGCCGGCGGCTGCTGGTACGTTCTCGCTATCCAACGCGTGGCGCTGTGCCTCAACCAGCAATGCCATGCCAATCTCTCTCTCTCCTGCTCTGCTGCTCAGTGTCGAGCTTCTGCTAACGCCACGGTTTCTTCTGCAAGTTCTATGTGTTTGGATGTTAATGGACCTTTTCAATATGGAATTTACAAATGGGCTCTTCCTGTTGTGTCCAGCACCTCCATCGCCGTCAAAATTCTTTATCCTATTTTCTGGGGATTGATGACCTTGAGGTGAGGTACATTGATAGATACAAATGATGAATGTATTTGGGATTGACATGATCGATTTATTTTTGTTGTAGCACTTTTGGGAATGACTTGGAGCCGACGAGCCAGTGGCTGGAGGTGATGTTCAGCATCAGCGCAGTTCTGAGTGGTTTGATGCTCTTCACTCTGCTCATTGGTAATATCCAGGTGATTCTAGAATGTTCGAGAAAGATGGGGGTGATATTTGAGTTGGAAATTATCTTGATTCAGAGGTTTTGGAATAGGTGTTTCTGCATGCGGTGATGGCCAAGAAGAGGAAGATGCAGCTAAGGTGCCGCGACATGGAATGGTGGATGAAGCGGCGCCAGCTGCCGTCGCAGCTCAGGAAGAGGGTCCGCCGCTACGAGCGCCACCGCTGGTCGGCCGTCCGAGGTGACGACGAGATGGAGATCATCAAGGACCTTCCGGAGGGGCTCCGCCGCGACATCAAACGCTTCCTCTGTCTTGACCTCATCAAACAGGTGCTTTTCTTTTCCTTCTTGAAGGATTGAAAAATGAATGAATCTTGATTTGTCCGATTTTAATCTTTCAGGTGCCGTTGTTCCACAGCTTGGATGATTTGATCCTCGACAATATATGCGACCGTGTTAAGCCCATTCTCATCACCAAAGGCGAGAAGGTGATCTATCTCTCTCTTCTTCGAGTCTAATTAAATTTTAATTTTGATTAATAACCCCACCATTGTATCTCAGTGAGTATTACTCCCCATTACAAGTGAGTCACCTCCATTCCCAACTAAAAATGCATACAATTTTTTGCCTTCTTATTCTGACCTCAATTTGAAACAGATCATACGAGAGGGAGACCCGGTGCTGCGAATGGTGTTCGTGGTTCGTGGTCGTGTCAAGAGTAGCCAAAACCTGAGCAGGGGAATGGTGGCGACGAGCTTAATTGAGGCGGGGGGTTTCTTCGGGGACGAGCTTATGTCGTGGTGCCTTCGCCGGCCGTTTTTGGACAGGCTGCCGCCGTCGTCTGCGACATTGACTTGCGTTGAGTCGACGGAGGCGTTTGGTCTTGATGCCAATAACCTTAAGTACATTACCGATCACTTTCGATATAAGTTTGCGAATGAGAGGCTGACACGTACGGCCAGATATTATTCGTCAAATTGGAGGACTTGGGCCGCGGTCAACATCCAGTTAGGTTGGCGGCGCTACTTGCAACGGACACGCCGCGCATTGGCCTACATCTCGGCTGACGGGGACAGCCATCGTCGTCTCCGGCAGTGCGCAGCGATCTTCTTGGCCATCCGGCCTCATGATCATCTTGAATGAGATCTAGAGAGATGGTTCTCTTGATTGCGAGTATTGAGAGATCAATGATCAGATCAATTGTTGAGAGTGAGAGTGTGTTGTGATTCTTTCATTATATGTGAGATTTTTCGATCGATGCAATTCAAATTGGTTATCATTCTTTGGATTTAAACTTAGAGTTTTTACATCTATCTATATGGGAATTGTGATCGTTGTTTTCTTGAATACAAACTTTGAAAATCATGCCTTGATCATTATGTAATTTTCTAAAGTTAAAGGTTGTTGAATTCGAGAATCGCAATAAAAGATCGAATATGCGGTATATCTATCACCAGTTAAAGTGTGGAAAGCTCGTTTATGTATTGGATATATCATTTATTTTTATAATTTCATAGCTAAAACAAAGTATTTTAATTATAACATACTAAATTGATGGTGAAAATTACTATGCTCCACTTCGTTCCATTATAAGTGATCTATTTGCGTATATAAATTTTAAAAAAATATATATTTTGTGTGTAAAATGGTAGTATCTATTATATTTGAGTACTTTTTGTTTTCAAAAAACTTCTTTTTGACTAATGTGATAAACATGTCTCCTTTAATAAAATAGAGGGAGTATTACTTAACATAAATATAATTATATCATAAATTTGTTTTTAAAAGCCAATGCTAAATCCAAATTTAATACAAACAAGGAAGGACAAATTATATGAGGATATTTATTTTAAAGGGCAAATTGCCGGAAAAACCATGAAATTTGGTCAAATTCTGTTCAGTCCCGCAAGTTTGAAAATCAGCCGCTAATATCATGACTTTGACAATTTTCGCAATTGTCCCACAACGCTTAATTTGGGGAGAAATTGCTGCTGATGAGCCGACGAAAAATCTTACTTGGAGAAAATGTCCGGTAACTAAATCAGTCATGTTTGCACCAATTAGTCAGTCACGTCGTTAATTTTAAGATATGTATACGACACATCAATAATTTAAGACACGTAGGATACCGAATTTTTTCATCGTGAGACAATTACGAAAAATCTCAAAGTCATGATATTAGCGGCTGATTTTAAAACTTGCGGGACTGACCAGAATTTGACCAAACTTCATGATTTTTCCGGCAATTTGCCCTATTTGGAAATTGTTGAAATTCTCATAAAATAGTAAAGAGGTAGAAATTGATAAAATTTGGAATTGTTTTGAAAATAGGCCGATAGTTAAGTGTTGAAAGTGAGACTCTTTGTTAATTGTTGAGTTGGAACCATTCTTGGGTACATTAAGAAGTAATGGGTTGCTAACGCTAGTAGGAAAATAAGAAGAAACTCTTAGGCAAATGGGTTAAATAAAATAATAATTGGATTTTGAAATAAAATAGAAGATTGGGTCCAAAATTAAATAAAGAATTGAGCCAATAGCTAACAAGATAAGTGAGCTAGGAAAATGATAAGATTAATGGGCAAGATAAAAGATATTTGGACTTTGAAATATAACACTAGATGGACCTAAAGAAGTTTCATAGGGCAAAATAAATATAAGCCCATAATAAATAATGTTGATATTTGAATACTATCTTAAATTAAAGAATAACAATTTATCTCCTAATGATATTGAAATGTATTGCTAAAATAAACTAACTAACACCTAATTAAAAATAATAATTAGGTATAAAATATTAATTAGTGTTTTATTAATTATATAATGATATTGATTGATATAAAATTATTATTTAAGGTGCTCGTGCCTCGAGCAGCAGCCGGAAAAAAAAAGGATCCAAGAATAGGACGAGCTTATGGATTAGGACATTTCGCTTTACGAGGTAGTAGATGTTAGGCCTTTATTGCTTGAATTAAATTCATGCGATTGTATATAGAAAAAAATATTAATAATATGACTTGTGATATAAATATGTGCTTTATGGGATTAGAAATTGAGTATCATGTAATAACGTGAATTTACTTAACTGTGATTATTAAATTATGACTTGATATTGATAATATCTTTAAAACATGATATACATGATTATGCCAGGTGCTTGAGTGTGTTCATTGAGTATAGTTGGCATGCCATAGGACAACAATACTGCATATTCGATCACTCGTCTTCTGGATAACCGAAGCGAGGATCGTCTGTTATCTGATATTCGCCCTTTGTGGTGATCTGATTTGATATACACCCTTGTGGTGATATGATTGACTGATATATGCCCTTATAGTGATCTAATTGATGAATATACACATTTCAAGTTGATCTGCGCCCTTATGGGTGATCTACACCCTAATTGGGTGATCTGTATCTAGTCCTTGTACCTGTGTTAATCACTCAACACATTTTGGGGATATATGTGATTATGTGTGCATTGATAAATATGTTACTATGTATTCTCTGTTATATTTGGAAATCATGAAAATACATGATGCTATATGTCATTCAGTTCCTGATATTAGAGTTTTGTTTGATATAAAGTAACAATTACTTTTATGTTTGATAAGGCTGAAAGATAGAATTGTATCTTATAATTATATGTTGCATAGCATTTATTTAATTTCAGAAATTTAGTTCTAATATTTAATATACTACTGAGTTAGTGAGCTCACCCCACTACAATATACCTTTACGCATATTAGATTACTCGTCAGATCAGCAGCTGCGACCCCTGTCAAGTCACTTTCCTTTTTGGGTAAATAGTTTAACATAATAGTACATGTCACATGTCAGGATTTTGATGTATATACACATGCGTCGTGATTAACTACTATCCATATTTTGCACTTTTATATATATACCATTTGTTTTTAAATAGGATTGTTCGTTTTAAATAGCATATATAAATATTCGAATTTCGTTGACTGACAGTTTAAGTTCATAATATTAATATATTTAGAAAATGTATATAGTTTGTCTGATCGTGACGCCACTTATTTGGTTATTCAGTAATCGAGTAAAGGCTGAAACAAGTTTGGTATCAGAGCCTAAGGTTAGTCGATTCTAGGACTAAACCATGTCAGATAAGTGTTTAGACACATGCCACTTAGGAATTGAATTGTGTTAATATCAGTGACTTGATGCAGCTGCTATTCTTAACAGATAGCCAACATGTCGAATGATGAAGTCCAAAGTACGGCACCAGGTTCTCTGTCTCAGGAGACCCAAGCTATTTCAGTAGATATCCCTATTCATGGACATGATGCTATTTTACAGACTTTACCTAATGCACTTTGACAGATAGTCGGGTCTACGCCTAGTAGTCATACATCTGCCATTGAAAGACTTCATAAATTTCGAGCAGATGAATGAAAGACGATGATCCGACCAATCCTGAGTACTGGTTGGATCAGCTTCAACAAACATTCACTTTTATGCCATGTACTCTTGAAGAAAAATTACAACGCATTATGGCTCTACTGAATGATGGGACGTATATGTGGTGGATGAGTATTGTCCATATTGCTATGCCAGAGACTATATCGTGAGAATTCTTCATGAAGGAATATCGCATATTAACTACTGTGCATATTTTCACTTTATATACATACCATTTGTTTTTAAACAAGATTTTTCGTTTTATATAACATATATAAATATTCGAATTTCGTTGACTCACTGTTTAAGTTCATAATGTTAATATATTTAGAAAATGTTATAGTTTGTCTGATCGTCACGCCACTTATTTGGTTAGTCAGTAATTGAGTAAATGGTGTTACACTAATAAACACACCCTAAGTGTTAAACGAGAATTTACATGATGAACTCCGACGACAATTGTGGCGGGGATATCGATTTTCGGTGGCAACTCTGAAAATGGCTGAATAGATAAGAAAAGTAGAGAGAGAAATAGACCGAAGAGAGAGATAAAAGAATTAGAGAGAGAAATAGCTTGAAAGGACTTTTATGTCTTTTCAAGTTAAAATCGACTATATTTTAAATTTTTTACGTTCATGACTAACTATTAATTTTGATTATCTTGATAGGCTAGTTTATAAATTCGCATCTAAAAATATATTTATTTGTTGAAACAAGAATCTATTTGTGATTTGCTCATAAGGGCATGAGCAGTGGCGTGCTCAACAGCTGGAGCACGGTGTTGAGCACGCCACCTTTACACGCAAGAGTGTCCTTGAGCACACTTGCCGCACCATTTGCCGTTACCTAATCACGACGAACCACGTGCTATTTTCTTTATTATTTTAAATTCAAAAAATCAAATTTTATTAAGAAAAATTAAAATAGCCAATGACTATTTTAACATCCAACAAACATTTTCCATTTGTTTTATTTTTATTCTTATTTTTCATCTATAAATACGTCTCAATCCTCACTGCATTCTTCATACCTTTTCATCACATTCTCCATCATTTTCTTCCAAATTTCCTCTCAATTTCTCTATAAAGCCTTGGAGTCGATCCAAACAAACTCGACTCCGACCCTGTAAATCTACCATTTTTTTCCAATTCCTCAAATTCTTCAAACAAATACAGTCGACGACGGAGTTGGTACTCAATCGTCACACACGTTGTCTCCCCGAGGTCTCGATGTGATCCAACTCTCTAACGAAGCGGAGATTCCAAGCCGTAGCCAATCGTCACACACCGTGTACTCAGCGAGTGAAACTTGGACGGTCTTCGAGTGCTATATCGATATTACCGAAGATCCTGTCATTGCCAACTCCCAAAAAGTTCAGCCCGGACTTTTTGCCAAAAAATAGATGATAGATATAACGACGTGCATCCTAAAGACAAAATTGAGCTCACAGCTCGTATGCTTCAAGCCTACTTCGAAAGGGTGAGCCCAGAATTAACAAAATTATGCGCCATCTACAACCACATAGAGTTGTAAAGGAAGAGTGACATGAGTGAGACATATTTGATTAAGGAAGCGCATAATACGTATAAAGACGAAAACAAGCAGGCCTTCAAGTACCTTAAGACTTAGGAGAATTTGCACTACTGCGAAAAGTGGTTGGACAACAGATGATCGAGCTATGTCGGATAGAAGAGATCGAAGAGCGCATCAGACGGACAGTACACAACAAGGGGGATTCGGGCGAGGCGACTGAGAATGCAAGTGTGAGTGTGGTGTCGAGTAGAAGCCGTCCAATGGGCCAAAATGCGGCCAAGTGTGAGGGAAAAATGAATGTGGCGACCATATCTTCTTTTGCAGGGACGGGGGAGATGAGAGTAATGACGAAGCAAATGCAAAGAACTATTGAGAATGAGTTAATGACAATGTACTACAACGCCTTGTGCAGAGACTTGTCCGGCGAGAACGAGGAAGGAATGACGGAGCACTGCCGATTTTTGGCTATGCTAGAGGCGAAATTGAGACTCTCTTAGTTGTAGTTTTTTTTTCAATCATGTAGTTTATTTTATTTCAATTATGTAATTTTTCATTTATTTTTAATTATGTAATTTTTTTATTTCAATTATGTATTTTTTGTATTTCAATGATGTAATTTAAGTTGTTTTAATAAATCTAATAATTTTCGTAATTCGTAAATCAATTTAATTTGAATATATAATTAAGAAAAAAGAAAAAAAATGAAAGATATAGGTAGACCCTATGAATAATGTGAATGATTAAGAAATTAATATTCAAGGATTATTGATAATACTGAAAAGAATATGTATAATATGAATGTTCAAGAAAATAATGTTGAGCGTTATGGATGTTGGTGAATAGTCATATACACGCGCATTGAATCTATAATCTGGAATTTGCAAGGGATATAGATAAATATTGAATATATAACTTACATCACTGACTTTTCCAGCGCATGAATGGCTATTGTCATTTGTAAAGGTCAACTAATATATTTTTTGACTCGGTTAACAATTGATTCCTGCTCCAATCGCTCTCAGCCAATCTCTCACTATTTGTTGCTTCAAAGGGATACTGCATCCTTTAATAATAGAATGTGCAACTCTTATTATTTTTTTTGATAAGTAATAATTAGACGACAAATTCAAATAGGTTGTTGACAGCCAGCTCTATTATGATAAAGCCACAAATATTTTAAAAATAGAACAACAGTTTATGATTGGGCATGTTTATTCTAGCCTTCATTATTATAGATAAGTAGTGGAACATTTTCTTTTATTTTCAACTGTTTGACTTAGTTAATACATGCTAATATATTTAATTTCTCCAAAGTTCAAGCTGCGATTTTGGTACATGTCAACTATAGGCTTATACTTATTCAAAGTCGATGCCTTTTCCCCACGTAAAGTCTCCCCTGCTTGATCCATTCGCATTTTCGGTTGTTTACCTTAATATGAATATTTAGTCACCTATTATTCTAAAACTAAATCAAACACAATAATAAAATAAAAGAGTGAATCAATAAAACAATCATTTCAAAATAATAAAAATAAAAGAGAGTTACTATCATAAAAATATTCGCCGTTACTATACCATTTGATTAAGTGAGCCAAAAATTATTTAGTTGTGAATTACTCTTTCAATATAGCAATTCACAACCAAGAATCGGCTAGTAAATAAAGCAATTCATACACAAACCTATTATTGATGGTGAATTGTCCCTCAAATAGCACATCTCATAACCAAACTTACTATTAATTACAGATAGTCCTCTTTAACATGCAATTTACGACCAAAAATGACTAATTTTATCTTTACAACATGAAGATGAGTATTTTGATGTATTAACTTTAAAGTAAACTATAAAATCAATTGGCAACTCAGATGATGTAGTCTTAGTATTTGTAGCGTATATATAGTAATGTAAGAAGGCAAAGTAGACCACCAATTGAGGCTAGCAGCTTAGTGGGGAAAAAATGACCTTAAGTTTTCTATCAAAGTGATGGTTTATGTATCACAAAATATTTCCAGTAAAGTCCAACAAATTATATGAAAGCGAAATACATGAGCAGTCGACCCTCATTAAAAATCTAAAAAATTTAGAAAAAAATTGCCCAATAGAAGAAAAGACAAAAAGAAAAAACTCTGTAAAGCAAGAAAACAAATTAACATCGAAACCTAAGATGGAGTACTAATGGAGTAAGAAAATAATGAAGATCTAAAAGAATTGAAAACAAGAATGAGACAGCATGTGAGTAGCAAAGGAGGTAGTCAAGAAAGTTGGACCAAACGATAATATTAATTCGTAAAATATTTCTCTTTATTTCTAAATAATAATGAAATAAATGTGAAAACTAAAAGTTGAGAAAATATTAATATAAAAGTAGGTAGTATTTATTGCCAACAAAATATAACAGTGGATGCAGAGACAAGACATATATTAACACATGAAAAATTAAGATTAAATGGGTCCCATCTAATTTTTCCCCCACTTTGCCGACTCAACCCTAATCCACCACACCCTCTACTCTCTCTCTCTCTCTTCATCACTGCTTGTCTCACTCTCAATCTCATGACTCCTTTTTGAAACTTTTTTAATCTCTTCTTTACTTTATTTTCACAGCCTAGGGTTCCAACTTTTTCTCCAATGAACCACAGAGATTATCAACACTTTCTCCACATTTTAGTTCATAATTTTCCTTCTACTTCACCGTTCACTTGCTCTAAGTTTTAAATTAGTAGCTATGGTAATTTAGTGGATCTTTCGCACTTTTTCCTTTTCTTTTCTTTTTGTTGGTGCAATTCTTCCTGAATTTTGGAGGGAGTTGCTTTATGGAGATTGTTAGGGTCAAAAGAGCGAAAATGCCGTGAGTTCATTTATTGGCGTTTTTGCTTTTTGGAACACGTACATGTGAAGCAAATTCTAGTGTTTTAGTATGAGTTCTCGCTAATTTTCCAACTTGGAATTGTTGAATCCTATCTTTAACTGTGTGGAGAAGGAATATTCTGGATCTTTTTCGCTCTTGTTTATGCCACTTGTTTGCTCAGACTCTGTGGATTCGCAATTCGGATCGCTTTTACCGACTTCATAATAGCGAAACTAAGTTAGATTTAGGAAATGCTTTGCACATATGAGATGCCGTAGCGCCATATCGTCCCACATTTTGGGTCGGAATCTTTGATCGCCTCTCTACTTAGGTAGCTGGAGTTTTTGAGCATGGACAAAATTCTAAGCTTTGTACCGGATTTGGTCGTTGCGGTTGAGTTTATTGTTTATTAGTCAATATTTTTAGGGGTTTTAGGAGATGGAGGATATTGGACTGTTCAATCAAGGGTGGAAATGGCTGCAATCAAAGGACTGTTATTCTGTAGCGAGGACTACTGCGAGCTGTTTAAGAGACAAGATTGGGATTTTCAACGAGCGGCATTGGCCGATGGTTTGTTGCGGATGTGCGAAATTTGGCAGAGGTCTTCTGTTTTTGTTGGTTTATTGGAAAAACTGTTCTATTTCTGGATTCCAGTCTTTTGCTGGGCTGGGATCAGCGGCTCTGCTTGTTATTATGTGGAGTTGCTTCCTGAGCTTGACATCAATGTCGTGTCTTCTATATGTGCTTCTTAGTATGGTATGTTTTCCATTCTCATTAATCAATTGTCAAATCTATATTCTTGCAGTTGCTTGTTTTGTGCTGCATAGTTATTTACTAACTGTTTGAGATTTCCAAGATCTGATTTTGTTTTGTGAGTCCGTGGGTAATGTGTTATTGATCTAAATTAAATGCTGTATGTGGACTTTGGATGATGTGGGAGAAAGGCGTTATGTTGGAGTTTGTAGGATCAGTTAAACTTAGGGGTCATTTTGAGCAACTTCTTCTAATTCAGTATAGATAGAGGTCTCTACCTCTATTTCCCAGGCAGAAAAAGGAAAATAAGTGCAAGTTATGCTTGAGCCATTATCAGAAATGTTTTATTGTCAAGATCAAAGATTTGTCATCTGAAACTTTCATGCTTGATTTTATAGTGTTTGTGGCAATTACAGAGGGCATGGATCCATTATCCTTGTGGTACTTTAATAAGTTTTATAATGCCCACCTTTTGCTCTTTAGAAGGTTTGAGTAATTCTGGGAAAGAATGCACGACTTCACGGACCTATAGAAGGATGACCTTCACATAGAGTGATTGTGATATTCCTATTTATTTAATCACTTGTTAAAGCTTTTGCGATTGTCAAGATCTACACTGAAAAATATTCACCTGTCACAATGTTAAATCAAATATTTTGTATGATTAATCTTCCAGATGTGCTGTCATGGAAGACTAATAAAACGATCAATTCTGAGAAGTCCACCTGTGTAAAATTGTAGTAACACTTTGATGCAATTAGTTCATTCTCCTGAGCAGTTTCCCTAATTTTGAAAGTTCAATTAGACTCGGTTCTCTGATTGTGCAAAAAAGGAATTTGAGCATCAGTACTTCGACCCGATTTATATGCACTCATTAAATCTCATTTGCCTGTAGAATTGTTTAATTATAGGATGACACTAATTGAATTCTGCGAGGCTTTCCAAAGCAGCAATATTTTTGTTTAGCATAATTGGTTTGTGCATATTTTTGTTCAGTTACTTTTGATTTATGTATTATGGTACGTTTATCTATCAAATGCTAACATTTTTTCCCTGCAATTCTGTTGTATATCTACACTCTGCAAAAGTACTGTGGCCTACCTAGCAGCTACTGTTAACTACTCACTATTTGTTTGTGTGCTTCCAGGGAGCGGCTGGGGCTGCTGTTCAGTATTTAGGTTACACTCCTGGACTTTTTATTGTGGGGCTGTTTGCTATTCTAATTTTATGGATGTATGCTAACTTTTGGATAACTGGTACCTTGTTTATAGTTGGTGGTATGTCTCACTTCTCTTTGTTTATTTTGAACTTAGTTAACACTGGCATCTATTTCACTCTTCAACTAATCTATTTCAGCCTTCTTCTATCTTGTTCTTAATTCTTATATCTATTTCACTTTACATTCATTCGTTTATCATGTTCAATGTATATATTGGCTTGTCCTTAGGTTGAATATTTGAATTGGAAGTTACCTATTAATTGACTTCTAAAAATAAGTAGAGGGATGTTTCCGAATGATTGTTTATCCCTGTAATAGACTATAGAAGGATGATTTTTCTAAGAACTGTTTTCTCTTGCTTCTACCTTTTCCAGTATTTGGCATTTTCTTGTAGAATATGCTGATAACATCAAGACTTTGGGTATACAGGCTATCTGTTTTCATTGAATCATGCGCGGCTGGTGGTATTTATGGCAACCTTGTATTCTGTGTACTGCGTCAAAACCCAAGTAGGATGGCTTGGAGTTTTTCTCGCAATTAATCTTGCTTTCCTATCTAATGATGTGTTGAACTACATGATCAAGTGGTGTGATAATTTAAGTGAAAGCACTCATTTTGAGGAGCATAAAGAAGCTGATTCATTTGCAGAAGATGATTTTTGCACTAAGTGTGAATACTCTGCTCCTACCGAAGTAGAAACAGAAGAAGAAGAGAACCTGAAATCATGTAAATCAACCACTACACCTGCTAGTCCTCCATCAATTGTTGAAAAGCCAAAAGAAGTTGCTTCGAAGGCTGTGGTTAGAGAAGATGTAAATTCCCCGATTGAGATGGAGAGGATTTTAAGTAGTGGCAATCACTATGAAGCCCTTGGGTTTCCCCGCCATAAGAAGATTGATGTTATATTACTGAAGAAGGAATACCGTAAAAAGGTATGCAAGTCTGATTTTGGCTAATGCAAATGATTCTTTTAATACCTTGGTTATGGTATCAGTTAATCCCCTCAAAATAACTGCTTGGCAGCAGTTTCTTATGCAACACCACATTTTGCATATCTTCAGGCCATGCTTGTGCACCCCGACAAAAATATGGGAAGTCCACTTGCAAGCGAATCATTT
>JAYDZE010537806.1:0-14947 GCA_034509125.1 Monilaria moniliformis
TATCTGGGCCGAACTGCCGAGCTTCTATCTTCTAGAAGCCTTCCTTGGGGCCGAGCTGCTTGTATCTGAGCCGAACTTCTTGTGGGCCGAGTTTTACTCCGAGGCCCACTTATGTTGGGCCTATAGCTTGGTTTAGATGTTGGGCCGTATCCTATCAATTAGTAATCAATAGAAACTTTTGAGAGACTAAACTGCAGCATAAGAGGCGTGTATTTATGAGCCGCAACAACGTAGATTAGTCTAGAAGAATCGGGATCTATATTTAATCGATGTAGGAAAGTACTTCATTATAATGAATGTATATATATAGGAGTGCATTAGGATCAAATCATGTCTCGAGTGCATAACTAAGCCCAATAAATCACTATCCGATCACAAAAGGGAAGGTCAAGATTTGGTTATGCCGAGTATCATTGTACAGTATCGTCAATATAAAGGTATAACATTAAAAAAGTTAAAAAAAAGCGCGTGGTTAAGACCATCTCCAATCGTCCTCTAAAACCCATTTTGCAGTGAAGAATTTCTTCCAATGGTGCGCCAAAACCAAATGCAAAATTACAAATTTTTGGGTTTTTGAACAGTGCAAACACATATTTGCGTTTGTACTGTTCATAAATGCAAATTTTTTGGGATATTGCATTCAAGGACAAATCTTTATTTTATTTTGAAAATGGGAAAAAAGAAGAGAAGAAGGAGAAGTACAATTACCTCTGCAAACCAGAAGAAAACTGGCGTGAAGAAGAAGAATGGAGTTGTTTAGTTAATGAGGTTACTGCTTTATTTATTTATTAAGTGTATGTATGTGCTGGGCTTATTTATTTATTAAGTAATGGGCTGTTAATTGAGTTTAATTTAATTGCTACAAATATTTGCCTAAATTTTTGACTAATTGAATTTTATTTAATTGGGCTCGATTAATCGTATCGGCTTTAATTACCAAAGCCTAAATTTACGTGATAATCTGTAGTTTAAGTTTGGTAATTTTTTTATTAAATTGATTAGATTAATGTATTTAATTAATTAGTATCATTGAAATTTAATTACATATATACTATGAAATTTAACAAAAATAATTAAAATAATATTAATAATTTAATGTATTTTAATTTTTTAAATTGTGTAGCTTTTTATTCAATAGATAATATATTTAATAAGTAAATATATTAATACTCAAATCTCATTGTAATATTTAATTTTATATGAAATTATTGATTATAAAGTTTTGTAGGGTTAATGTGATAAAATATGTAGGTATGATTGTAAAATTATAAAAAGTAAGTAAAGATGGAATATTCTTTTGGGTTTGAGTTTGGTGTGAATGGTTAGAGTAAAATTACTGTTTGATGTGATATTTACTGAAAAATAGGTTTGAGTTTAATGTAGATGGTTGGAGATGGCCTAAGAATGGAAGTTCCGTGTAATCAGGCCAATAAAATCTTGGAAGATCTAACCGCAAATCTCATATTAAATAATCCAACTATCATAAAAAACGGAACTCCACTAAATCTATCAATAATAATTTTTTCGAAAATATCTCAAAATCTTAACTGACTGTTTGTGATGATTATAGTAACAATGTATAATGATATTACTGGTTAGTTGTGATGATTGGTAGTAAGTTATATAATGATATGTAATGTGTAAAATTATTGCTGTGTAGACGAATATCATATTTTTACCTTCATCGTAGTACAATAATTATATAATTATATAACATAATACACGTAATCATAATGCTTCCGAAAATAAAAAATTTATCACATAATATATATACCTTAATTATCGGTTGTTACCAAATTTATTGTATTAATTAAAATACCAAAATTTAAAAATCTAAATCAATATAATAATACCTTAATTACCGGTTAGAGATATAACCACATGATTGATGGAAAGATCACGTCCCACAAAAAGGAAAGAAATATTCAAAGCACTAAATGCATAGATAAAAATATCATTTTCAATAAAAAAATAAAATATAAATTCCACGTGACATATTTGAATCCGTTAGATCTTCGAAATTGTCGGTTTCTATTCAGTCTCTGTTCTCTAATAAGAAAGTGTTTTGATTTAAATACACCTCTCTCGATATATATATATGTGTTAAAATAAAATATGAGATTGAACTACCATGTCGATTACGAAGAAGGTGGCTAACCTTTGATCTTGTTAACCAACCACTTGGTGCCTCCTTCGATGCTCGATGACAATGACTAACCGGACACAAGGAAACAAAGAGATTGTGATCGATCTGGTTTTCGAAGGGTTTGATTAACAGTATTTAAGAGCTGGAATTAGAGGTAAATGACACGGGGGTTTTACGTGGTTCGACTGTTAATGAAGTCTACGTCCACGGCTCAAGATATGAGAGTGTATTGATGATTCTTCTCTAGTACATTTATTGTCTAGAGCCAACCTAATAAATGTCTTGCCTTTAACTCCTATTTATAGATCTTTGTATGGTCTTAGAGTTGGGCTTTACTTGGGAACTGCACCATGCTGAGAATGGGCTTTCCTTGGGAGTCGAGCCGAGCTGGTAGGTGCAAGTGGGCTGGATTGGCGGTTGGCAGGCGCAAGTGGGCTGGATTGGCGGCTGGCAGGCGCAAGTGGGCTGGATTGGCGGCTGGCAGGCGCAAGTGGGCCGACAGGCGCGAGTGGGCCGAGCTGGAAACGCATTCAAAATCCACAATTCCAGCAAAATCAAATCCAAATAGCCAGCCAGAATCTCAGGAAATGCAATCCCACAACATTAATCGTTTGCGTCGCTAAGGTCGATTGACAACCAAGCAACCATTAAAAAATAAGTCCATTAAAATGCAGCATATATATATAGATCAAGATCGTGAATTTTCTAACAAAATTAATAATTACAATAATAGAGAATTGAGATATCATATATATAGTGATTGTGAACTTCTGATAGAAGGAGGAATTGGGGATGTTACATTGACATCATTCCCGACAGTGCCAAACTCATTGCTGGCTTTTTGTTTAAGCCAAAACGAACCCCCTTGCTAAATACTTGATCCATTCTTACAATATTTTCACTTTTCAGGCAAATTTCGTCTCTCTCTCTCTCTCGTATGAAGGCCTTTTTTTGTCATAATGATTATACACCGTTGGTTCTCTTGCTATTAGGAATAAAAGATCCACTATAAAAGATCCATGCACCTAAAACGTGTTAAAATATACATACTCGCAAAATGTATATATGTATTTAAAAAGGAAAACAGATACAGGTTTTAACAAATTAGATTTTTAGTCATGTAGAAAAATAAATTCACGGGTGAATTGGGTCTAGCTGTAGTCGCTACCAAACAAACCAACAAATTGATATCTTCTTTTTTCATTATTCCGATTTATGTAGCGTAAAAAAAAAAATTGATAAAAATTGACTTGAGCAATCAAATCACAAATTAAAAATTCGAAAGATATTTATAGCAAAGGACTGGAAAAATTATGCGAACTCTGGTTGAAAATCCTTATCCCAAGGTCTGGTAAAATTTTGACGACAAGCGGTGAATCAATTCCACTATTTATTTTTAAGAGGATTACGTTTAAACCGTGATTACAATGACTCGAATTTTTCATTATTTATTGGTCGGAGATAAAGTTTTTTACTAATTATGTTGCGATTTATCTTTAAATAGTAAAATAATTAAAGTGCATGTAGAGAAATTTATTCCATTGATATTCGAAATTAATGATATATATGCATGTGGAAAAAGATATTCGAAATTAAAACACATTCGTATGTCAAAATAATATACTATTATAATCATGTAATAATTTATGTGAAACTACTACATTGTTAAAAGAGAAAAAGAATGTTAATATGCTTGCTTAAATAAACGTGTAAACACAAAATATTATATATAATATAATAAATATAAAATTGATTACAATTTAAATATGTATATACGTCTCTGAGATATGTTTGCAGGTTGCTATATCTATTTGATTTTTCTCTTCAAATTGATTCTCAAAAAATCTTTGAAGTATTTCAAACTTGTTGGAGAAATATGAGTTATCGATCTTTTCAAACTTAATCTTTGAGCTTTATAACATTAAAATGGATGGCTTTCGTCTTGTTTTCAGATTGACTTGAGCTTTGGGCTCTATCACGTTGATGCAGATGGTCGTCTTATTTCTAGATCAAATGTTGGGCTTGACTTGAGCTTAAATCTTTATCACGTTGATGCAGATGGCATTCTCTTGTTTCTGAATCGAACATTAGCTTGACTTGAGCTTTGTGCTTTATAACGCTGATGTAGAGGGTCTTCGCCTTATTTTCGTATTGAACATTGGACTTTGAGACACTCCTCGCTACTTATACAAATAACACATTGGATCTTGATGGGATACCTTGTATATTGGAGAGAATTTCGTAATAGAAAAATTCTCTCCTTCAATTATGATTTGTTTTGTTTAGAATTCATATAGAGACTCCTATACATATAGGTATAGGAAAAGTCAAATTTGGGCCCTAAGCCTACTTGATTTTGGATTTAGGACTGAGATTACACGATTTGATTAGTTCTTGAATATTAATATATATTTATATCAAGATTTGATTTTCTATCAAAAAAAATGATATATATCTTTAAATATTACATTATCTTTATTAATAATAATTTTATTTAATTTAAATTAAAAAAAATTCCAACACTGGATAAAAATATAAATGAATATAAGGGGCCCAAATAATTCAAACTTATATCACATGGAGTCTTTGACTGGCACATAGTCTTCTGATCCCAAGTCCTATATCTAGCACACCCATGGCGAAGAGCGAATTTTCCTTATTTAGCAAAACAAATCATTTATTAGTCCATTTATTATATCACAATATTAATTTCTTTAGTAAAACTAAGTAGTTATGAATAATTGATATGGTCGACATCTTCCTCTATCCAATTGACATATTAATATTTGGTAATAATATAAGCGTTACGTAACAATCAATTGATTGATGCTCACCTTTTTATTTGAAGTTTATCTTTCACATTCGAATACCCAACTCATGTAGTAACTATCTTGTTATTGACAATTACTGTTAAATTATCTTCGAACTCTCACTCGAATAAATAGTAAATAAAAATATTTACTCTACTATTAAAACACAAATAAGGTTATATTCCTTTCCTTTTTCCTATAACGAATTTTCTCTCATTCTTGCCTAAACTTGAGGGTACATTAAATAGATAGATACCAATCGGTTAGTGTCTACTCAGTCAAGTGATAATAAGTACTTCATTAGTTGTGATAGTCAAATATACTATCACAATTGTATCTACGACCAATCCATAATTATATCAACCTAATGAGACGAAGTATCCATTGCTATTTAATTATAAAATATTGATGAGATTATTCATATATAATTTTCCAACATTCAGACTATGCTCCATCGACTAAATTATGTTGAATTCCGAATACCTCTTAATTCTTGAATATAAGAGGTGAAGCTGGTTGCGCCCTGACGCACGGTGCATGTGGGTCAGTCCCGGTCCCACCCGATTTTTTTTAATAATAATTTTAGTTCATTAACACAATAATTTTGTTAAGAACAATTATTACTTTCACAATTTATTTATAAAAATAATTACTTAATAACAATTATTTTTATTTATATTAATAGTCACTTACACAATAATAACTTTCGTGTAAAAGATCAATTACTTTCATGTACAATAATAGTCATTTTTTCTTAGAACTCAAAATGAGAGAGAACTCACAATTTTTTTTGTCTATATATAAAGTCATCAGTCAATTTGACAAGGGTATGTTCCAATACATTTCACTTAAATATACATTAATAAGAGATAAAATTTGAAATAGCCCTAAACCCTAAACCCCTAAAAGAAGTGGGCTTTAGCGAGCATCCACATTGCTTACTCATTACCAAGCATATGTCCATATTAGCAAGAACTTATCGAGCACAGACAAAAGAGTCGGAGGAGTGAGACATTACCGAGCACCGCCATGCTCGGTAATTGTCATACCTAACGAGCACTTACCGAGTCGCATGTCATGTGCTCGATCATTTTTTGAGCTAATTTTTTTTAGGAAATATTTGCGAGCGATTACTGAGTACGCCGATGTTCGACAATGTACAACTTTTTTTAAAAAATTAAAACATTATTATCGAGGACGCCTTGTGGTTAGTAATGCATATATTTTAAACAAAAATTATTATATTATTTACCGAGCACTGGATGCTTAGGAAGTTATTTATTTATTTAATAATTTATTTAATTAGAATTACCGAGCACCACGGTGCTTGGTAAAACTTTTGCCGACAGTTAGCGAACACACTATGACTTTAATTCAAATACATATTTTTTGTTCCCCATTTCTTTCTTCTCCATCTTCTCCCCATTTTTTCTATTTTTGAGTCTGGCCCTTTGTCTGCTGCCCCGCCTCGCCGTCATCCCGCCCCAGCTGCTCCAGTTCCCGCCATCACTTCCTACAATGTAAAGGTAAAACTCTACTTTCTTTGTTTTTCTCTCTAGATTGTTCCTTCATCTCTTCCAAATCTCAATTTCCTTTCTCAAAATCACTACTCAAAAAGTTGCATAAGGTTATAGCTCACATACGTTAATAAAAGGTTAGTATATGTTTTAAGTAATTTTATTATTAGAGAACTTACATTGTTTTGGTAAATACAACAATTTATGTATTTTGGTAAATACAATTTTTTTTAATGTAAGGACTAGAATTACATGTTTTTGGTAATGTTATTCTATTCGCTTTGATTTATTTTATTTTCGTATGATACGATTGTAAATGGATATAATTTTGAACTCGGGGAAGAGAGTGTATGTATTTGAGAAAATTTCCAACAGAAGAATATAATTAAGATTTTATTAATGGGTTAGATACATTTATAAATTTTTTCGTGCAACATCATTCTAAAATGGATGGTTCAAAAATTAGATGTCCGTGTGCACGTTGTGATAATAACATATTTATTCCTAGGGACACAGTCAAGGAACACCTTGTAAGGAGGGGTTTACCCAAAATTACTATGATTGGAAATTTCATTACGAGGCATGAGTGTCGTCCAGTTCAAGACAGACTCTACGATGCATTTCAGTATGCCACCAAATCCATACCAATAGATTGTGCATGATGCGTGAGAACGAACGATTGGTCTTGATCCTTATCATTTTCAGGCGTGGTATCCTGAACAATACTTTCCATACTTAGATGTCGTAACCCCCCAATAACGAGTCACAATAGTTCTACAACATATTACAAACATCCCGATTTGATATGTAGAATGGGTGTGATTATTCTCAGCTGGCAACAAATGCTCGCCTGATGACTATGAAGTCCGATCATCGCATGTCTCACACTATTTGATTCTGTGTGTCAACTCGTGGAGGAGCCCTTGCCGAAATCAAACCATATGCCTGACAACTTCTATACTTGCAAGAAACAAATGCAGGCTTTATATATTCTCGTCCTCAAGATACACTATTGTAAGGGTGCATGATATTCTGGAGAAAAGACGAGAACAAAATCGAGTGCAAATGTTGTGGCAATGACATATTCAAACCTAATGACAGTGTACACAAGAAGATTACTATTTTTCTCTCGGTGTTAAATTGAAATGGTTGTATGCATATGAAGTTATAGCCAAATCCATGGGATGACGCACATAGCACACCATGATACCAAGAGAGATGTATCATCCGTCAGATTTCATACCTTGGAAAGCCTACAACGAGATGCATCTATTCTTTGCTTCTGAGACGAGAAATGTTAGGTTGACACTTAACACAGATGGGTTTCAGCCATTCGGTAAAACGGGTATGCAGTACTTGTTATGGCCAATGACTTTAACTTCGTACAATTTTCCGCCATGGATGTGCATGAAAGACTGCTACATGTGTCTCACTATGATTGTACCCGGTGTGAAGAATCCAAACATAACATTGACGTATTTCTACAACCCCTGATTGCAGAGTTCAACGATTTGTGGGGGGAGGAATTCCAGTGTATGATATTTCAAGGAAACAAAACATTCATCTACGTGCAATGTTGATGTGGACTATTAGTGACTTCCCCGCATATTTGATGATGTCGGGCTGGAGCACATCTAGGCACCGTGCGTGTCCATATTGTATGAAAGATTCACAAGCTTTCTATTTGAAGCATGGACGAAAAAGTAGTTGGTCTGATTGCCACATGAGTTTTTGGATAGAAATCACCGGTGGAGCAGAGATAAGAAGAACTTCAAAAAGAACAAAGTCAAAAAGTTTGGTCATCGTCCTGTATTAGAAGACAAATCTGATTCGCCACAATCTAGATGTAATGCACATAGAGAAGAATATTTTTGATAGTATCTTCAATACATAATGAATGTCGAAGACAAGATGAAGGACAATGAAAACGCAAGACGAGATTTGCAAGAGCTTGACATACGACCCGAGCTTTGGCCTCATGATACCAAATATCCTAAGGCTGATTTCACGCTCGACAAATTTCATAATTCGAAGTGAATATTCAGAAAGAGTACTCGGAATATGAACCTCTCAACTTGCCCACACAAGCTTCTCAAGTTAATTCGTACCATTTCTGAGCAAGAAAAAAGAGAAGGTTAACTGGCGAGCAATGTTCAAGGTTCGAGCAAAGAAATTTGATGTCAGTTACGATACAAGAATAGAGGTCATAGAAAACACAGTCTTCCAAGAAGATGAAGTTGAAGATCATGAAATTTCTGATAATGTGCAACTTGTAGATCGACCACGTCACCTTAATGGTGCAATGATCCAAATTTTGGGAGAAGTTGCATTTAATGATGATTTCGAGAATAAGAATGATGCTCATGATAGTGATGAAGAAGAAGTATTAGCCTCCGATGATGAAAATGAAGAAGAAGAAAAAAGAAAGAAAGATGAAGATAATGCTAATACAATACTTTAGTGATGGTGACTAACTTATCAATTTTGATAGTTAAAGTATAATATGAGTTTACATTTCTTAAATATAAGAATTTTAAAAATAATTTACATTTTTCACTAAAACTTACGTTATTTCGTGGGAAGATTCGGAATCCGGCCAAAGTTCGTGATGTTAGAGACCAATTGCCATTAATTTTTGTTAAATTAAAACTACCAAGCACAACGAGCTCGACAAAGCGATATTTTAAATTTCACCGCGTTTTTTGGCTGAAATATTGGCGGAAAAGTATACCTAGGACATGGTGCTCGGTGAATTGATTTTTTTTTCCACCATATTTTTTTTACCGAAAAATCGGTGGAAAGAAATACCGAGCACATGGTACTTAGTAATGCATTAATTTATTTTTTAAAATTAAAGCCACTGAGCACGCCATGCTTGGTAACGTAAAAATTGTAATTTAACTGTTGTCTCTCCATTCTCACTCTCTCTATCCAAATCCCTCCCTCATCTCTCTCCCAAACTCCCATTCATTTCTCTGATTATTTCCCCTCTCTAGAATCGCTCACTTACCACCACCGTCTCCGACAGACTCCACCGGTAACCACTACCACACATCATTTTATCTCTCTTCTCTTCTTTCTTACTATCTCTAACTCTCGATTCTGCACAATCCCCAAAATCCCCAAATTCTAAAATCCCTAACATTCTATCCTTATTTATGGCGAGCAGCCGTCGTCCAATAACTTCTCTTCCTCGACCGGCGAGCAGCCACCATCCACCTATCACTCATTCTCATTTCAGCCGGTCAGTCAGCTGCCGCCGACATGCCGCCCCGCTCCAGCTCCATGCCGCATGCCGCATGCTCCAGCCCCTATGCCATCATAGCCACCCCGCTCCAACCCATCTGTTCCACGCCACCGCATACCGCCCTATACCAGGCCACGACTCCCTGTACCTCTAGCCTATCATTTTCCCACTCTCACACCTCTAGCACCAAAGGAGCTCCGCCGGAGATGCGGAAACTCTGAGAGGAACCAAGAGATAATTTTCTAGTTCTTCTTCAGATGAAGTTTATGTGTGTTTATGAAGTTTATGTTGAAGCTTTTAATGAAGTTGATGTGTATATATGTGTTCTTATGAAGTTTATGTTGCTGTTCATATGAAATTTCATGTATATGAAGTTTATGTTGAAGCTTGAGATGAAGTTTATGTGTGTATATGTGTTCGTATGAAGTTTATGTTGTTGTTCATATGAAGTTCATGGAATATGTTTTTACGTTGTGTTTATATGAAGTTTGTGTTTTAATACATGCATTCTAATGTATAGCCAATGTGCTCAGTTTTTATCGTGTTTTTCCAAGATTGTTTGCTATTTGGAACTGAATTTATAAAATGGTTGACCAATGCTAGAAATAGGAATTAATCTTATTTCAATACCTACATTTCTGAGATCATAACTCACATTGAGTCCTTTGACTTTTGTAAGCATACTACCCAAACTGATGTGTTTAAGAATTTTTTTTATTTGATTTGTTATTTTTGTTTGAGTTTAAGAATAAACAGATGGTAGCGTGATTTTGATGTGTTTGTTTTTGAAGTATTGTAATTAATGTTTGTTGCTTTCTTTTTCATGTAGCATGTCTAAAAACATATTAAGAGGAACTTTCTGTTAACATATTTAGGATATGATAACTATGATAATGTGGTTGAGGCTTATCAAGATGATGTGAAATGATGACGCGAGAAGCTCCATTTCGAGAAGCCCCTTTCTAACAAACCGCATTCCGACAACTAGGAGAAAATGTGGAGTAATGTGGATGCGTCGATTGAGATGGTGGAAGAAAAAATATATGAGAAATAGTATAAAATGAGAAGAAAAACATTGTGAATAGTATAAATAGTTGAAATCCTTAAATACAAATAGCAACCTATAAGTTTTTTAATGGAACGCTCAATAAAAAATTCTTAACTCATCGTATTATTAAAAAAATTATAGATATACTGTTTGTTTTTAATAGATTTCAAATTTCTTAGAAGGTGGACAATGTAATCTTTTGTTTCAATGAAAATTTGTAGTGTTTGACAATTTGCTACCACTTATTATCAATAAAAAATTATTTCATAAACTAATTATTTCATAAATTTTAAATATTAAGTTAATTATTCAATACGAATAAATTTATTAAGTAATTATAAAATATAAAAATATAAAATAAAATCTAAACCTAATAAAAAAAGTTATTGATTACCGAGCATAGTAGTGCTCGGTAATATATATTAAAAGATATGAAATATTTACCAAGCAAATGACGTGCTTGGTAAAAAATATATTAAATAAATAGGATACATTTACCGAACACCATCAGTGCCAACCAATATATATTATAAAAATTCACAAATAATTATCAAGCATTGTGGTGCTCGGTAATTTACATATAAATAGAGTCACAAAATATTCTCGAGCACATTTGTGCTCAGTAATTTGTTGTCATTTTGTTGTCTGAAAATGGTCGTTCGGTACCGAGGACACGAAAGTGCTCGAGAAGTTCGTGGCTCGTTACTCGGTATGCTCAGTAAAGTAGCGGCGAACTTTATACCGAGCATCGTTAGTACTCGTAAGTGCTCAATAATTCTGTTTTACCGAGCACTTTTCCCTGGTTATCGAGCACTTCGGTACTTGCTAAACGCCAATTTATTTTAGTGGCTATAATAGATAGTAGAAATTAAAAAGGGTCTATCAATTTAATTTGTATAGATTGTAGTCAATTTTTATAAATTCGAATAAAATTGCCCTTTGAATAAATTTGCATCTAATCAGTTTAACGAAGTGTCCTGGTATACCTGGTATAGATAAGGACTATTCGTACCAGTTGTACCACATAAAGACGTGACACGTCTGGTACTAATTGTCCCAACTTTGATTGATTCGAATAATCCAAATTATATTAGGGTATAAGAAGTTAAAGTATGGGTACTGAAACCTCTTTATAACATGGATTTATTAAAATTAAAATAGTAAATTACATTTTCACTATCTATTTTACATATTTTGCATCATTATCACCATTAAAAATATACCTTTAAAAAACACAAACAGTTGGAGTGTCTCAAGGATTGTACGTGCAAACATAGGTTCAGATATCTATTCCAATCATGCCCCTCGAAATGTCAAAATCCCCCAATTAAAGATAGTGAAAGAGGAAATGGGGGCTGAATTTCGTGTTACACAACTTGCAGCAAATGTAAAACCATTTATTAACCCAAAGTGAGTGACCATGAATCCTGAAAGCATCTTGCAACATACCCGCAACTACCCATACACATGAATTTGTGCTTTTCTAGTGTAATCTTATTAGGAAATGTTTTTTCTACGGACCTAGCTGCAACAATATTTCAACTTGATTTAATCTAGATAATATTGGTGTGATTTGGATAATTGGATTCACATCTTTCAATTATGAAGTCCACAACGTCATCAATAATGTCATCTCATGCGATTATTTTAAGATAACCAATTAAATAAAAAAGATATATCTTTACTCAATCAAAATAATTTTTTTATATATTGAATATATAATTAAGCTACAACCAAAGGAAAGCTAAAAGACGCATTTTGTTACATTTGAAGTACCTAAAATGTTTTGAAACAGTTGTGTTGTATATTAGATGTTTCTTTTTCATTAGTATAATTAACAGTATTAGATCCAACTAATTCATTGAACGTCTTTTAGATGCAAAAGGGGACATTAATTTCTTCATAGTTTTTTTAAAGAAATAAATTATATAACACTAGAATATTATTATTTGTTTAAAATGTAAAATGAATACCAAAGTATAGAATTTTCTATATTATAATGAAGTGCAATTGAAATTAATTTGGTTAATTAATTCAACTATTAGTCGAATATTAATTCACTATAAGAAAAACGACAATTAATAAGCACACAAGTGCCCGCTAAATAGTCAAAATACTTGGTAAACCAAAATTATCGAGCACTTCCCGAGCACGAAAAGTACTCGGTAAACCGTTTGTTGCTAATTGATCGAGCTGTTATCGAGCACCAAGTCATAAAATTACCGAGCACTAACTTGTGCTCAGCAAACAATGACAATTCTTAGATGACAAAATGAAGGCAAGTAACCAAGCACGCCTCGTGCTAGGTATTTCCGATATATTAAATATGTACTACCGAGCACTGTCAGTGCTCGATAACTGCCTATTTATATAATATATGTATTACGAATCACCGTTGGTGCTCGATAAGTTTTAATAATTTTTTTAGATTTTTTTTTGTAGATTGATTTTTTTATAATTTATTTATGAATATATTTTAAATTAATAATTAAATAACTATTTCAAATTAAATAATAAAATTTTTTAAATTATATAAAATACTATTTATTTACAATTGAAAGTTTCAGCCTTGATAATCTAGTTCTTTTCCATTTGCTCGAAGAGACGCTTCATTTCGTCAACCAACTGCCGGGATCGCTCATCCGTAGTAGCTCGAGCATCCACAGCTACTAGGGAAGTTAATTGGGCCAACCCGCTCGGGTTTGAGTTAACCATATCGGGTTGACGGGATATTCGGTTATCGGTCATTCGGTAGTGTTTTGTTTGGGCTAGAAATTCTCAACCCTAACTCTAAATTATCGGGTTTCGGGCTATCCCATCGGGCTAAGAAAAATTATGATTTTTTTATAATTAATATATTAATGTTGATAATTATATATTTCTAACAAAGAAATACATCCATAAATAAATGTTGCTTCAACTCAAAACTAATATGTAACTCCTAGAGAAGTAAGAACATACATTTTCATAAATAATTATCTTTTTTTTTTCAATTTTGGATCTAAATGTTTTATATTAAATGTTACAGTAAAATATAAAAAAATGAAATGATTAATATAACTTTCGAATATTGAGTCAAAATGCACTTTTATATACATTTGATAAAAAAATCATTTTATACTAACTTCCGAAAGTTTGAAAAAATTAATGTAATGAAATTTGAAACCTAAATAATGAGAATTCGCTAATTTTTGGGTCGACCCTATGGGGCATGGGCTATCTTCAGGTCAAGCCTATCGGGTTGCGGGATATTCGATTTAGGGTTGTTCGGATTAGAATTTTTTTTGGGTTACAATTTTCAGCCCTAACCTTGTTTGATGGTCAGATTAATCGGTTCAACACACGAGTTTTGGGCTAAATTGACATCTCTAGCCTCTGCATTGTCATTCCGATAATGTGTCTCCAATTCTTCCATCATCTTCATTATAGCCTCGTTCTGGGTCTTGAACTGCGCGCAGACTTCTTGAACTCGCCCCTCGACCAACTCATCGACCTTGCTAAAGTCGACTCTGGTAGACTTGCTAGAGATGTATACTTCCCACATCTCTTCTGTGATGAGGGAGAGGGGGGAGGGGTCAATACAATGTATCCAGTGATGGCGACTAGTTTGCCGGTTCTCATTGTTAAAGTTTATTATGACTTTGCATTTTTTTAAGTATAAGAATTTCAAAGTATTTTATAACGTAATACTTTTACATATTACTGCAATTATTTTTCAAAAAAGTGGCGGAATAAGTATCTAGAACAATGTGCTCAGTAAATATTTATTTTCTTGAAAAAATTAAACATATTGAGCACCAGTGTGCTAGGTGGCGTAAATTTTATTACTCCATCCGTCCGTGATAAAGCGACCCATTTTGACTCGGTGTGGGTTTTAAGAAATTGTTTGACTTTGTTAATAAATATGAAAGTGGGTGGAAAAAGTTAGTGGAATATGGATCCCACTTTTATATATTAGTTTTATAATGGAATATGAATGTAATGAGTTAGTGAAGTGTGGAGCTCATTTACCAAAAATAGTAAAAGTGAAATGAGACATTTTATTGTGGACATCCATTTATAGTAAAATGAGACATTTTATCACGGACGGAGGGAGTATATATGTAATATCCCAAAAATCATCCAAAATATTAAACATAGATTAATGCTAATCATAGGATTAATTGAGGGAGATTTAAA
>JAYDZE010537817.1:0-14947 GCA_034509125.1 Monilaria moniliformis
CTAAATATATGTGTTTTTTGAGACTCACTCATCACAAATAACTAAATAACAACTAGAAAAAGATAAAATAAATTAAAAGTCTGTGCTCCACAATATGTTATGGGCATCCAATCTTGGAAACAGGCACGACGACATAATTTGATTATTTTTTTTGGAGTAATTCAAATTTATAAATTTAATTTCGTTAAAATGTTACTTCTTCAACTAGGTGAATCTATGCCAACTGTATTCCAAAAAATCTTATCTATATCAACAACGTTGGCCACATTTAACTGAATTGCTTGGATGTTCATGGATGAGTATTGAGCTCTTTTAGATTTATCATGAATTTCAAATGGGCCAAGAAAGAAAAACATGTTGGTCTAATATATTTCGAAAGTGAAAGGCCCATTTCACTGAATATAATTAAGCCTATAAATTTTAGATAATAAGTTGAAGTTATAATCTTTTAAACTAATATATACAAAAATGGTTAGTGCAAAAAATTGAACTTTTTCAAAATATTAATATATACATAAAACAGTATAAATCTATATTAATATCTATTAAAATAATTGCATATTTATTCAATAAGGTTGAAGCTGAGCATTTCATAGCTTCCATAATTTTTATGTATTATTGAGATAATAAATAATATTATGCTTCCATAATATTAAGCTTTCATGATATTAATAATATCAAACTTCCATAATATTAAATTACCAAATAAGATGAAATTATTAATTTTCTTTTATTATGTTTATTACTTATATGTTATTTAATTTGGAGTTCATAAGATTCTAACATTAGATAAATATATATTAATATAATATATAATTTCTTATTTTCGAAAGTGAAGTTCATTTCTTGAATCCGAATGGACCTATTTTATTATTAGGATTTATTTTGTGATAAAGGTAATTATTTAATAATATTAAAATTAGTTCCTTTTGTTTTGGATAGCAAGTAGTCGAAAATATAGTAATTAGTTATATCAATTTTTTTCTTTAAATTTTAATTTCACCCTTTAAATTAATATTTTACCATTCAAATTTTTGAATTAAACATCTCATTTTTGCCCTTCCAGAAGACTGTTAAAATCAAAGTTCTCTTTTTAGTATTTTGTGTATTATTTGTTGGGTAATGAATAAGACGTAGTGATCAGCCCAAATACCAGCCCTCAAAACATGGTCAAAAGTACTTAATTTCTGATAAAAATATGCACAAGAACACCTAGTTTTGTGCTAAAGCTGCAGGATCAACGCGTGCAAGTAGGGCAGTTCGGACGTGAAAACAGTGGAAACAGTGGAGTTAGAGGAAGTAAACTGGAGCATAAGGAAGACACAGAGAAGTAGCCCAGGCAGAACATATACAAGATGTATAAGAGATAAAATCTGCAAAGAGAAGCCAAGGAAGAGATACACATATACACTGCCCAGCGCAAAAGTGGTGAAAAAGCAGATAAGACAAAAGAGTACAACATATGCTGTAGAAAAGCAAAAGCAGTCGCAGCTAGAGGCCAAAAGTGGGTCCTGAGAGGGTGCAGGAGCAGGAGATCATTCCCGCAAAACCCTAGCAGCCTCCCTATAAATACCCTTGCGGGGGAACACACAATTTTTATCATCTATCACTCCAACAGCCTCAAACTCTTAGCATTTTCTCTGCACTTTCATTTCCACCATTGTTGCAGCATCAAGAAGCTGTGAACAGCCCAGAAGAAGCCATGGGTTAGACGACCAAGGAAGATATGAGTGTAACGGGAAGTCGCTCACCCCATAGTTACCTTTCCTTTGTTTTAGTTAGTTGTTAGCTAGTTTATTTTGCTTTGTTAGTTAGTTTAGCTTGCTTTAAAATGCTGTTCTTTAATGAAGTTTTCGTTTCAGCTTTCAAACTCAAGCTCTTAGTTAGTTTAACTTAGTTTAGTATGTTCTCTAATCTGTGTTTTGCCCAGTTTAATGCTTTGATGTTGATGTTTATATCATATTCTTACTTTCGTGTTGCATATTTAGTTAGATTTACAAAGCTTTTGTGTTTAACTTTCAAGCAAATGTTTAGATCTGTCCGTTTAATGAATGTTTACTGCTTTGATCTGCCCAGTTCGTCCATGTTTTTAGTAGTTTAGATAAGCCTTAGTTTAGATTTAGAGTTTTATTTCCTGCATGTACTTTCTGTTTGCCCAGTTTAAATGCGCCGTAGTTTAGATTTCAAGCTTTCCAGCCGCTTTTGGAATTCTTGCTTGTTTAAATCAATGAAGTCTTCATGTTTTCAGTGTTTTCAAAGTTTGTTAGGTAGTTAGGAGTAGGCCTGCTTAATCGGTCGGTTCGTTAATAACCGAACCGACAAGTCGGTTAACTGACTCCGCGACGCCTCCAATTTGCTAACCGAAACCGAAACCGAACACTAATCGGTTAGCTCACTAACCGATCGGTTAACCGAAATAACCAAATTGGCATTCAAAATATTTTCTCAATTTGTGCCAAAGAAGAATTGATCTCTTGACCTATGGTTATAGAAGACATTATCCATTGCACCACTACATGCTTTGATACATAAATTGAACTTGAAATATATTTATATACAAAAGAAAGATCAACACAACAAATATTTAAACCATAACATTCATAAATCAAAAGTCATAACCTATATTAATTATTAATATAACCTTCCTAAGATTTAAAAACTAAATAATCGAGATCAAAGGTTCACAACACAACGAAATTCCATCATTCCAAAGTCTCAAATCATAGCAAGTTCACAAGACAAATTTAAACCATAGAAGTCTTAAAGCAATCATATTATAAAATGAACAAATATAAATATAGTTTATATTTATAATTATTCTAAATTTAACTAAGAGGTCATAATAAAAAATTTGTGGTATTTTTTAAAAAGGATATTTTTTCTATAATTGTTTAGAGAAAACGTTTTGATTGCTTCGTGACTATAGCCCTCATATGTAAAAAGTTCCTATCTTTTCACCTTCTTCTTAGGCTTTTCTTTGGTTCTTTTCTTTGTAATTCAAATTGTAATTAAAAATCATAATTAAAAATTAAATCGGTTAATTTGGTTAAATTGGTTAAACCGATCGGTTATCGGTTATAACCGATAACCGATTCCTACGAAATGAACTACCCGATACCAAACCGAAATCGGTTATCGGTTAACCGATAACCGAGCTTAATCGGTTCGGTTATCGGTTAATCGATAACCGACTAACCGTTTAAGCAGACCTACTTGATTCATATCTCATTCAAACGGTATGAATGGAGATATTCTAATAACAAGAATAAAAATACACAATCATCTATTTTATCAATAATTTAAAATGAACGAGCCCCTGCAGTGTAACATCATCTTTTCTATCTTATTTGTTGCAAACTAGACTAGATGTATAAAGCGATCCGTAGATGCAAACAAGATACTCAACCTAGAAGTCATTGAAGTGATGGCTTTATTTGAGAATAGTTCCATTTTCTTTTTCTGTATATCATCTGTAAAATATGAAAATACACAATCAAAATAAACTAGACCGAATAAAGACTAGGAAAATAACATGAGGATTGTACTAAATATTTGAGAATAGTTCCATTGTATTGTCGGAGAAGTTGGCGCATTCTTTTTTTCTTTTCCTATCTAAGAAGATAGACTACTATCTTTAGTATAAAAAATTTATGTAGTAATATTTTAAATCACTTGTTAATGAAAATTTGTAAAAGTTGAAGAAAAAAATTACATAAAACTATACAAAATTGAAGAAATTTGCTGAATGTTAAATAAGATTGCACTTCACCAGAAACAGGACCATTAATTCGAACTACATTAATTAAGTTGCAGAAAAAGTTTTAAGTTATTAAGTGGAATTTACAATTTGTATAAGATGTTATGAATTAAAATGCATATGGCCCAATATAAGTATGAGTTATATAATAACAAAAGGGCAAATTACCAGAAAAACCACCAAGTTTGCTCAAATTCTGGTCAGTCCCACAAGTTTTAAAATCAGCCGATTATATCATAACAAGTTTTAAAATCAGCCGATTAAAATGAAAATTTACCTAACATAACTCAATATTTATATTTTATGCTATTATAGACCATTTGTTTTCTCCCTCTCTTCTACTTCAATAACTGAAATTATTTTTTTTTACTTTTTGTATAAATACACTCTTAACAAAACTTATATTTTCTCTCTTATTTTATTATAAAAAAATTCTTAATATTCATAACAGAATCTTAAAACCTATTGATTTGGGAGAGAGGGAGTAACATATCTATGACAATTACCCTACTATGTGTATCACAAAGGCCCATATTTTTAATTTTAAAATTATGGTAGTCATCGTTTTCTCTTCACAGCGGGCGGAGTTGGGTCAGTGGGTAACTCACTAAGACACTATCTGATAGACAATTATAGATAACACAACAAGCTGGGTGGGATCTCAAACAGGTGCACTTGACTTTACTAGTCAACTTGAACTTAATAGCTCAAGATGAATGTGAGTGGTTCAAAGTAAAGACTTTTTATATAAACACATCCCATAATAAATAAAGGTTATTATTGATTAGAATTAAATTTGAGGCCAAACTTGAGTAAAAAGATATAAAAGCAATATAGTTCTTTGAACAAAAATTAGAATTAAATTTGAGGCCTATTAATATAGAACGGATGGACTATACGTCTCTTTCACGTATTAAAGTCATAAAATCTAGAATAAGGTCATAATCCGCCAATTGGATCTTAATTTTTTTGAAACTTGGATCTAATTAGTTAGACAATAATATATAGAATTTTCATATTAAAAATAAATCGAGATTTCAAGATTTCACTATAAACGAATCCTAAGAATTTTAATAAAGTAATAATATCTTAGTTTCTGACTCAAAAAATATTTCGAGCGGTGTCTAAAAGAATAAGGAAATTCAAATATAATTAATAATAAAATTAATTTAATTTAAAATTTAGAGATATTATATATTTACAATTAATTTACATCTATCTTTTCTCTAAATAATATCCATCACAGCATTGGCATTTGCATAATCTAATAAAATAATGTGGGATTTGGGTATCAAATCTGGTCATAATCTGACAGAAATCTGATGATGGTAAAAACACTTTATTGTTTCCTCAGCTACGTGAAAAAGGTTGGCCTGTCTGTAGCTGATATTTTAATTTAATTATTAACTAAATTAAATTATATATAAAAAATAATTTCCCATTAATAAATACCCAAAATATATTCTATGTTGCCACCCGTTTTATGGCACTTAATTTAGAATTTGTATAACCTACAACTAAAATCGGCAAAGTAGGGTGCATTAGTAGTTAAAGCGCGATGCGCGCGATGCCTCTAACAAGATTATTCTAACTTAAATAGGATTAAAGCATATTTCTCTTTCCACGTATAATATGTGTACTATTATTATTATCACGACATGGTTAATGACGATGAATAAAAAATAAGATTTTATTATAAAAGAAGTGAGCAGAGTGACTGAGTGTGTGTACTTGATACCATTTTCTATACATAATGAGATAAAATTTAATATTTAGTCAAGATATCTTTTACTATATAAATATAAAATTTATTTTTAATTGAAATGTCTTTTACCATTATTTGCTAAATTATATTACGAGTATATATAATTATGTAATTTGTAGAATGCATGGTGCATATAATTTCAAATTTTAATTAATTTATTTGGAGTCTATATATATATATATATATGTTATAATGTGTCCCGCATGACAGATAAGATAATGTACAAAATCATACAAATCTGTTTAAAAGAGTCTAATATATCGAAGTAAAATAATATTAGAGAATTATAAATAAATTATGCATTATTTATCACTTCATTTTTAAAATAAAAATGAAAAATCATTTTCAGCTATTCGATCATGAAGATTTAAGGTGAATGCATGTTTTTGCTAAATGAGTGAAGCACCAGGTTTCGAATGCCATGAGAGGCGAAATTTTCATTTAATTTCATTTTTTTTTCTCAGTGCCATTAATTTCACCATAAATGCAATATAAGTTTATATGTTCAGTGCGATGTTTTTAGTGTTTTAAATTTTCACGATAAAAAATAATTTTTACATTAATCAACCTCTATAATATATATTGAAACTTCAAGTGTAGAAATCGAATGTATGTAGCGAAAATCCTTATTCGTGAAAGTAAACCGATTTCTTTTTTTTTTCTTTTTTTTTTTTAAATTATGCAATACATATTGTAATTTTTCTGTAACATTCTTTGTGTAATTTCATTGTTGCCCAAGAAGGTCTGAGTTTGTATAATTTTGATTATTGTTTGATGTTAATTGTTGTTCATTGATTGGATCTGTTTGATTCGGATATGGGCCAAGAATTTAGAAGCGTGCACACAAGGATTTTTACGTTGTTCGATCGTAATTGATCTACGTCCACGGCTCAAAGCGTATATCTTTTGTATTATTGCAAAGATTTTACAAGTATAGAGTGTTCAACCCCTTTTTCACTAATATAGCCTCTATTTATAGTATTACATCAGCTTAGCCCGAATAAATGAGCCATTAAGGGGACTCGGCGGTTACAGAGATCGTGGGGCGGTTTCCAGGATCATGGCTGGCGGTTAGAAAGTAGTGGAGGTAGTGGAAGGTTGTAGCCGAGCTTCTACTCTCCTTGGTGCCGAGCTGCATGTCTCCGATCTGAGCTCCTTTGATACCGAGCTGGCTGTCGGCCTCTGGTCCAAGCTCCTTTACGGACGAGCTGTTGACCCTTGGCCCGAGCTCCTTTATAGCCGAGCTGTTGGCTTGTGGGCTGGGCTTGACTTCTGATGGGCCGAACTTGTCATCGTTGGGCTGAACTTCTGGTAGGCCGGGCTGCATATCCTATCAGGATCCATATTTTTTATGAAATTCTTGATTTTTTTTCCGCAAATGACTTTGTTTTGGAGCCATCCATCTTCTCTTTTTACCAAACGAACATGAGCTGCAATTTTATCGGAATTCTTTGTTGTTTAGGTGTGTAATTTCTGGAACGAGGACAATATCTCAGCTTTGATAGATACAAGAATATCGAGCTTGAACTACCACACTCAAACAAAGTTATTGTTATGTAAATATATATATTACATGAACAAGGATAAAATATTAACGAACAAGAATTAGATTTTAACGAGCAAGCATAAAATATTAAACCTCTATTATATTGTGCATCTAATTTAAGAAAGTGGTTGATGTCAAATCTATTTTTTGTTCATATCATATAATATACGTGTACATATTAATTGTGTTCTCTATTCATGAGAGAGTCAGTGTGTATGCAGAGACTTCATCACTTATTATTTGCATGTATAAATATTCTAAAATCGATGTATTTGTAACACATTTATTTAGTGATGTTTTCTGTTATTATCTTGATGTTTGACCAAAGGTGACCAGGGAAGGAATGAGAATGTCGTTGAAGGGATTAGGACAACCTATAGTCTAACTCAAAACTTATGTGCAAAAATAAAAAAATGATGTTGTTCGATTTAGTGGTAAAATTTAACTAAACTACATTATCAAGTGCCGTTTGGGGATAACTTGAATAGTGGAGTATGTAAATGATTGAAAAAAAAAAAAAAGAGAGAGTATGTAAATGATTGATGATCTATATAAACTTGTGACATGTGAAAATGTCTCATGTAGAAAACTAATTTCCTCACTTTGTATCAAATTATTACATAAATAACGTGCATTGCATTAGATGGTGGACAAAACTTCTCCGTAAATGAAAATGTGTACTTAATTGATGAACATGGTTGTTTAAAAATAAAAGAGAAACATGAGATGCATGTACATCTATAAAGTGCAGCATCATGACATTACTAGGCTCACAAAATTTGATCCATTACATTTTCAAACAATTAAATTGCTTCGACCTCATTATCATTTAAAAAGTTAACACCTTTCTTTTTTTGCGACTCATTACTGATTTGGGTGAAATAAACCACCTATTGGATCAACTTCACTCATCACTCTGTTCAACTTTGAGCTTCATTGTTATGTATCTTTTTTCCGAAATAAATTATGATACATTAAATAATTTGGTGACAATTCGAGCACGGTCTAGAGCATTAAATTAATCACAATAAATATGAATGTGATACATTAAAAAAAAATCCAAAAAAATGCATATCACCATAATTAAATGAACAACTTTGTATTATGTAAAAAAAGATTTGGCCGCACATGAATAAAAGTCAGAAATTGATGAACAATATCGTGAAATTACAACGCAAAAAACATAATGGAGTCTAGTTTATACCACGCGAAATTCAATAAACAGATTGTTCCAAGCATTGACGCATAATATCTAAGCAAATAAATTGAAACATATGATATGTGATATCGAAACAAGATATGTATTTCAATTTAAAAATAGGTTGTTAAACTAATGTGTATTTCATACAATATTAAATTATTAATATGATATGTGAATATCAAACATTAAAAAAATACATCTATATTAAAGGTCTTGTAATATCGGATACAGAAGAAGATCCGGTTAAAATGCTAATTATAAGTGAAAATGATCGAATAATCTATATCCAATAATCATCATCTGCATGTTTTTTATATAATAATGGATATATTGACGAACAAGGGTCTTTATAATTGATTTTCAAATTTCTATATTTATATCATATTCTGATACGTGGCAGAAGATTGACGGTGATCTGTGATGATCGGCAGGAATAAAAGAGGAAGAGGAACGGAAAAATTGAGAAGGAAAGAATAACTGAAGTAGTTAGGTGAAGAAAGAAAGGCAAAAAGAAGCTGTAGCTGTTAGATTATTAGTTAGATCACGTGGCAAAAACGGTTGTCAAAAGCTGATGTGTTCAGCTATTAATAGAAGCGTGTGTATCTCATATTATATTTCGTGAAATGAATTGATATCTTTCTCTCTCTCTGAAAATCTCTTAGGTTAAACTCACTCTCGATTACCGTTCTAATGATTGGTTATCCTGAATTACTGGTGGCTTTTGCCAGCTACTCCATCAATTGGTATTCAGGGTCTCTTTCTGGTACCTGTAATGGTAGTTCAAACATGTTCTGGCAATATACAACGATTAGAAGAATCACCAAAAGACACACCACGCACAACAGTAAACGAACTACTAGCACAAATCAATAATTCGGATCAGTTGCATGCTCAATTGATGAAAGGGCTAAATGATGATTTCATGGCACTAAACTTGCAACACATTGAGTTGATGCAAAAGCTGCAAGGTCAAAATGAAGGCAATTCGCATGCGGCACAAGGATCGCAAGCGCGATCTCAATATTTTGCAACTGGCAATCGGAGGTTGGGTTTTCTAATTTTTCTGGGGAAGATCCGAACGGATGGCTGTTTAGATGTCATCATTTCTTCACCGTGGATCAAACACCGACATATGTGAAAGTAAAATTAGCGGTGATCTATTTGGAAGGAAGAGCATTAATGGCACCATAGTTGGGTGAAGTTTGAAGGAAGATCAGTGGAAATCGCATGGGGGGAGTATGTTATAGCACCAGAGGATCGCTTCGGTGACAAATTTTTTGGGGATCCCGAACTGCTCAGCCTGAAGCAATTAGGTACGGTCAACGACTACCATGACCAATTTGAAATGTTACTTGGTAGAGTTAATGTCTCTGAAACGTATGCTATTAGTTTTTTCTTGAATAGTCTGAAGAATCATATCCAGAGTGTAGTTAACATGTTCATGCCTAAAACCTTAGATAATGCATTGGCTTTATCTAGACTTCAGGAATCATCATCTCATAAGCCAGCACATAGCCACAATACTATGAAAAAAGTGCTGCTACCAAACCCCAAACCCCTACTGCCAAATTTTATTCAAGTTACCAAGAATAAAAATGTACTATCTAGTGCAAAATTTAATGAGAAAATGGCTAAAGAGTTGTGTTTTTGGTGTGATGAGAAATATCAAATGGAACACATATGTCAGAAGAAACAATTGTTCTTAATAGAATTACATGAGCTAGATAATGAAATTGAGGAAGAATATACTAGTATAGAAGAAGATAATCCTCACATCTCTATAAATGTTGTTATTGTATCTTCATCAAAGAGTTATAAAACTATGAGGGTTATTGGAAGATGTGGGAAAAATGCTTTACATATCTTAATAGACTCGGTTAGTACGCATAACGTTCTGGATCTCAATCTTGCTAAGAAGTTAGGTTTTAAAATCACATTTGCGAAGACTGTCAAGGTAGATGTGGCAGGTGATGATAGTTTAATATGTGATTCTATGTGTAAATGAATGCAATGGCTACTTCAGGAAACATTGTTTCATATTGATGTTCCGGTACTGCCATTGGGAAGTTGTGACAGGGTGTTGGATATATAGTGGCTAGAAAATTTGGGGGTAATACAATGGGAGTTCAAAAATTTAATAATGGAGTTCACCTTGCAAGGCAAAAGACATGTATTAAGAGACAATATTAATGGAGATAAACTTCATCAAGTTTCCAACAAGAGCCTTCTTATGATGTTACCCCAATGTGGTGAATTACATTTATGTTGTCTAAGGGTACATGAAGAAGAAACCATAGTAACAAGTCATACTATGGAGCCTGGGTGAGAAGAGCATTCAGTTCCTGTATGTATACAGAAATTCTTGGTTGGTTAGGAAGTCATCTTTAAAGAGCCTATAGAATTACTGTCATTCAGAAGTCATAATCATCAAATTATATTGAAAGAGGGCACACCACCTACTAGCATCAGACTCTACAGACATACTTCCATACAAAAAGATGTATAAACAAAATGGTAACCGAACTTCTACATAATGGATTTATTCAGCTAAGTAGTAGCTATTTTTCTTCTCCTATAGTGTTGGTAAAGAAAAATGATGGAAGTTGGGATGTGGATTGACTACATGGCCCTTAATAAGCACACAATCAAACACAAGTATCCTATATCAATGATTGAAGAATTACTAGAAGAATTGCATGGAGCAATGGTGTTCTCTAAGATTGATTTGAGAGCTGGGTATCATCAAATTCGAATAAAACTTGAAGATCTACAGAAAAAAAAACATTTAGAACTCATGATGGACAATCTGAGTTTGTGGCGATGCCATTTGAATTAACAAATGCGCCAACCACCTTTCAAGGATTGCTTTGATGACATACTTATATAGAGTCATAGCTTGGAAGAACATTTGCAGCATTTTGGCGAGTTGAGAGAATAGACTCTGTATGCAAAAAGAAGTAAGTGTGCATTTGTTCAACCATAAGTTGAATATTGGGGTCAAGTGATCATTGCTCAAGGTGTAGAAATTGATCCTAAAAAATTGAAAGCAATACAGGAGTGACCAATCCCTAATGATATTACACAGTTGAGGGGATTATTGGGTTTTACTAAATATTATAGGAGATTTATTAAAGGATACAACCAGATATGTATACCACTCACTGACCTTCTGAAGAAGAAGAATTTTGGCTGGAATGAAAGTGCACATGAGGCATTCCAGACTCTAAAAAAGGCTATGAGTGAACCACCTATCTTAGCTTTACCCGACTTCTCACAACCCTTTGTTGTGGAAACTGATGTATCAAGCTTTGGTATTGGGGCTGTTCTAATGTAACAAAGTCATACTATTACATTCATCAGTAAGTCTCTATATCCCAAGACTTATACAACTCTCTGTATAAAATAAAGAATTATTGGTTATTGTCTTTGCGGTTACTCACTGAAGTCATTACTTAAATGGGAGACATTTCAGTGTAACAACTGACCATAAGACTCTAGCCCATCTTCTCCAACAGAAGCTCACAACACCTAGCCAACTTTCTTGGCTATTTAAACTAATGGCTTTTGATTTTGACATAACCTATAAAAAAGGAAAAGAGAATGTGGCTGCAGATGCACTCTCAAGGACTCTTACCTTTGATATTCTCTATATGACGATCACAACAATTTCGACAAACTTATTTTCGCTTATAGTGGAAAGTTGGAAAATTGGAAAGTTTGATAGAAGCATGCAACAAGGAATTGCCTCAGATGATAAATATTCATGGAGTGGGGGGCAATTAAGGAGGAAAGATCGTCTGGTAGAAGGGAATGATGCAACTTTACAACACCATATCATTCAACTGTTTCATAATTTTTATGTGGGAGGCCATTTGGGCATGTTGGCAACTCATAAATGACTGACTGCATTGTTCTACTGGAAAGGAATGGAAAAACACATCAGAGAACATATTCGAAGCTTTGATGTGTGTTGAAGATGCAAGTATGACAATTAGGGCTGCTTAATCGGTCGGTTCGGTTAATAACCGAACCAAATTGTCGGTTAACCGATTAATTTTTTCATAAAATTAAAAACCGAAATCGAAACCGATATAGAGTCGGTTAGGACACTAACCGATCGGTTAGTCGGTTAACCGATAACAACCGACATAAAAGGTTTAAACTAAATTAAAAATATATACTCGTATTTAGAGGCTTTTGAAAAGCCCACTAAACACGTCATTTATGTTAAAACCGTTGTTTAGCCAATTTGAAAATGCAAAGGCAGACACTCACCTTTTATAAGAGCACTCTCCCCTTTCCCATCTCCTCTCCAGTCGATGTGGGATAAGGAGGAGAGTGTCTCTTACTTAAAAAAAAAAAAACTCATGTTGCTGCTACCAAGACTCGAACACGCGACCTCTACGTTAGAGACCAAGCGCCCCATTTACCAACTGAGCTACCAGCATTTCTTGGTTAAATAACAAGTAGTGTTATATATATTATTATCTATATCGGTTTTTTTCAATTTCTCGGTTATAACCGATAACCGAATTTTTCCTTACACACTAACCGGAACCGAACCGAAACCGATAATATCGGTTATCGGTCAACCGATAACCGACCTTATTCGGTTCGGTTATCGGTTATTAACCGAATTATCACCCCTACTTTTGGCATTATGTTTTATTAGAATATTTGAAATTTTATTGAATTTTGGCAATTAATTTCAATGAGCCCCGCCTCCCCACACATTGGTGCAATCATAACTCCTATATTAAGGCTGCGTTTGGTTGGTCCGATAAGACAAGTTAAGGTCTTTGACTCTTGTTCACACAATGTTTACGGTTGTTTGATAACCGAGTTTCGCTATCATGGTGGTCCGTGTTTCCTTTTGGCCCGAGCAAAAAGCCCACATTTTAGAGTTTTGTGCGGATAATTTGTTTGCTGAATTTGGTCGGATAACTTATTCTTGTACAGATAGGAAACCCGATAGCTTTATTCTTCCATCCCTTGTCCTCGCGTCGATTTTCATTGATGTAGTGGATGGGCAAATCTAGAGGGTTCTCAACAATAGGGAAGTGATGTCATGTTTCGGCGGTGGTCGATTTGTTGATTTTGGGTTTAGATTTAGGTTCACTACTATCAAATTTTTGTGTCGATTCTTGGTGAATGCTGTGATGATCTCCGTGAGGGTGATTCTCGATGTTCGAGGTCGAAGGAGATGGTTTATGGTCGTATCTTGGGCGGGCAAACCTAGACGTAACCTTCGGTGCAACTGGGTTTGAATCCATGGCGATATCCACTTCTTGCTTCGGTTTTGTTGTAGATCCAAGCCTCTCATTTGCAATTTTGGTTCGATTTTTGTGTTTGTTTTCTTCACTCCATTTATGGGTTTGATTTTCTGAGTTTAATTGCCAGAGATGGAGTTTGATGCAGTTGGTTGGATTCATTTTGGTATCTAATTTGGCTTCTCCTCTGCAATTTTGAGTTTGAGTCCGGGTTGGTTTCCAATTTGGCTTAGATTCACTTTAATTAATCTTTTATTTAGCTTAATTTATTAATAATTAAATATTAATATCTAATTAAATGAAAATAAATAAATTGTCATTAATTAAATTTTCGAGAATAAGGTTTAATTTTGCTTAATTACTTGATAGTTAATTAATTAATTATTTTTAAAATGAGATAACACATTCACATTTGTAATAAGGGTAAAAAAAATCATTTCAAAGTTTATCTAAATAATAATCTAGGCTACCAAACACTTCACTTATTTTTATTCTGATTTTGATCTTATATATCAAACAATAAATATAACAACTTATCTTGATCAATATAATTATATAATTAATTTCTATCATAAATTTAGGGCAATTGGTCGCTAATATCACGAACTTTGGCCGAATTCCAGATCTTCCCACGAACATAAAACTTGGTCGGAAAAATCATGAATTTTGTCGTTGTTTGAGATTTCCCACAATTCTCCAAATCGTAACTGACGTGGCAATATTAAAGCTGACGTAGCATTTAAATATAACAAATGATGTCGTTTTGGTATTAAAACAAAAGGGCAATTGGTCGCTAATATCACAAACTATGGCCGAATTTCAGATTTTCCCACGAACTTAAAATTTATCGTAAAAATCATAAACTTTGTCCTTGTTTGGAATTTCCCACATTTAACGATTCCGTCGAAATCGATTCTTACGTGGCTTGTCAGATTATATACGTATCCTAATTACTTCTTACGTTGACATTATGTGGCATGACATGGATAAAAATAAAATTAATAGATAAAAATAAAATTAAAAGGCAAAAATAATAAATAAAATAAAAATAAAAATAAAAAGACATGTCTCTCTTTCTCTCTCTATATAACTCTTCGTCTCCTCAAATCCACTACATCGAATGTTGACTGTCACGTCGGCATATCTCCTAATGGCTGCAGACAAAAGCCCGCCTGCAACATCGGTTGTGACGTTATTGCACTCGAGGTAGATACGGCGGCAGATGGTCGGATTCTAGGCGAATTGAAACATACATGATTGTTGTTTCTGCTGGCTTTGTCATTTTGGTCCAGTACGCATTCCGACTTGCTAAAACGACGTTCTTTTGGTTAAGTAGACATTCCGACAAGCCACATAGAAATCGATTTCACCAGAATCGTCAATTGTGGGAAATCCCAAACACGACCAA